>VWYI01029867.1:530117-629838 GCA_013399455.1 Anthoscopus minutus | reverse complement strand
CACCTGCCGGCCCCAGCCGCTCCCGGGAGGCCAGCCCGCAGTGCAGCACCGAGCCCGGCCGTGTCGGTCAGCAGCGGGGCCGGCCCGACCCCCGCCCGCCGCCCCGGGCTGCCCCTGGCACGGCCCGGCCTCTGCCCGCCATTGCCCCGAGCCCTCACGGCCGCGCTCTGCTGCCCCTGGCACCCCAGGCACCACCAGCGCCGAGATCAAAATTTGGCTGATAGTGTTTCATTTTCTCGTCGGTATTATGAATCTCCAGAGCTTCTAAAGAGCAGACGAAATTCACACAGTTTCCACAATGAACACGTACCCAAAATGGGAAAGTCTTTAGATTTCATCTCGAAGTTTAGCTTCTACTTCCATTAAAACGGAATTTGAATCCTTCACAGCAAAGGAAAAGCTGAAATAAGTTATGCAAAAGTTTTCCTGCAATTGAAATTTTGCTCACTGCAGTATTCTGACAGACCAGTGCCCTTGCCCCGGTCAGAGTCTCCCCAAAGTGTAGGTAAAAAAACCACTTTTCATACAGCATTTTCAAAAACCTTTGTAAACAAATTACTTGATGCGAAGTTTTAGGATTGAACTAAACTTTTGAACAATATAACTTCAGATGTACCCAACACTTTTAATAGAATTTCTGTTCTCTGATTATATAATAAAACAGAATGAAAGTCATCAATTTGCACTACAGAACTTGGGTTGCTGTGGAAACCTTCATTATTTATTTTTTTAACACGTGCAATTACTGTTTCCCCATTGAGCAGGGCCAGGTTTCTGTTTGGGTTTTGGTTTGGTTTTGGGATGTTGGGTTTTGTTTTCCTATGTGGAGAGCAAACAGCAAGTGGCCAAGAACCAAGTGTGCTTGTACATTATTCATTTACAAAAATCAACTTATTCTATCCTACCTTAATTCATATTCACATTCAGGCATTTGTATTTACAATAGCTCCATTCCTTCCCTTCCTGAGGCACTCCTACAGCATGCAGAAATAGCTTTTTGAGGGGACAAAGCATGACAAAGTCACTGAGTTGCATCTGTTGGAGATAGGCTGCTCCAGGGTTTGAGAAACTGGCTTTGGTTTTTTATCTCTGTATATGTCAGTAATCAACACCTTTGGATCCCTTCCTAGTACTTTGGGAGCAGAAAAACTCTGCAGTGACAGGAATTGGTTAATTCTTCCAGGCTCTTTATTCCACAGTCTCAGTCCCTCAAGGATTATTCTTGCTGCCAAGCTGACCAGTACTTAAACTGATACTTTTCTTGCTTAAGAAAAAACACAGCAGATTTTTTTTTCCAAACTACAACCACATATGAGTTGACTCTTCCTCTAAAGTAAATTTGGAATGAAGGTGAACTTGGGAAGGCAAGTGAGCGCCTTCTAAGGTTATAAACTCTAAGATAAACTCCGAGGAGGACATCAAAACAGCTGGAGAGAACAGGACCTGCAAGGACCTAACAGCATACAGAAAACACTTTATTTAAAGGCTACATGTATGATAATGGACATACAAATGACAGCATTAGCACGGACACACACAATGATGGCAGATTACCTGTATTTGAAACACAACACTTATTATTGCATGTTTATTCCTGACTCTTTTCTGCACTGCTGCTGGTGATACCTATTTTCAGAGAGTCAGTGATGGCCATGACTTCAGGAAAAAAAAAGTAAGTCAATGCACTTAGCTGTAGAGTCAGTAGAATGCAAGTTTGTTTAAGTTAAAGTTTCCAAATGTATTTACATCTGTTCCTCTGATCTCTGCATTTACCCCTTAATGAGGCTCCTATCACCTCCACAGAAACACTGATTGCTTTAGTAAACACTCTCAGTTTAAATGTAGCAAGGAAGAAACATCTCATGCTCCCGAGGAGGCAGAGCCACAAATCTCCCAGGCAGTAAACTGGAATTCAGGATTACCCACATGCAAAGGAGAGACCAAAGCAAACAGCGACTGCTGCAGAACACTGTTTCTGCTGTCTCTTCTCTCTCTTAACAGGGCTCAACCCTGCCAGCTTCAATATTCATACTACTGTGGCAAGCACAGGAAAATCAGAGAAGTACTGCAGCAAGCAGAAACAAGAAATTCTCAGGGTTATATGCCCCAGGGTTTTTTTGTTTGTTTGTTTCTTTTTGTCTTGTTGTTGTGTTTTTTTCTGGATCTGTTTTCGTTTTCCCTTTTAAAGTTTGAACACCGAGAACACACTACAAAATTGGAATCCAAAGCCTACTTCTAGTTAAGGTTCTGTTAAGAAGTTTTTAAAATAGGCATCAGCAACAAAATTAAGTTTTAAAATCTAATGTAAATGTCAAAGCTTCGACCAGAAGAGCTTCTGTTGGTGGGCACTGTGGATCCCAAAAATTAATGGTTTTCAGAGGAAAGGAGCCTCCCCTTGCAGAGAAGTCTTTGAGGTGCTGTTCTGTCACTAAATTCCTGTGTGGCACTGAATTGAAATAAAGGCAAATACAAGCTTCAAGACTTTATTTAAATGAACAAGTGAAGTCAGCAGAAAAGCATTAATCTCAGAAAAACACTGTCTAAAGTTACTTAATGTCCACTGTGTTCAGGAGCTGTGCTGTCAGAGGTATGGTGAACTGCTTATGGTTCTGCTACTGCAAACACAGTTGTCCTTATCCAAACAGAGCAGGCAGCAATGTTTAACACTGTGTTAATTAAAATACATTAGAGAGTTCATTCTATATTGTCCTGTCTTGCCATAATACAGATGTGATCTGAAAGACAGCTGGCTTGGGATTGGAGAGATTTGACACAGTTTCTTTCTCTTAAATAGATCAAGGGAACTGCACAGCCCTTTCAAATGCTCTGCAAGGGACAATGGAAGGTCAGAGTGCAGAAAAGAGAGAGATTCTTACACCTCCCTGCAAGCAGCTTTCTCTCAGTTATCCCAGCCTTAAGGTACCACAGAACATATCACCCTCCTGCCCTCTTTTTCAGGTAAGTGCAGCCCCACACTTTAGCCTTTCTCCCCATTCTCAGGCCTACAGTTGCTGGTAACTTCATCACTTCAAGCCTCTGTTCCAGCAGGATGGCCCAGGACCCTTGCCATCAGAAAAAAAAAAATCAGGGATGAATTTCAACTCCCTGTGACAGACCAGACAATTTATTTGATTACATTCCCCTCTTTTCTACACTTGAGGTTCTGAATTTTTTTGTTGTTGTTTCTTAAAGTTCATATTCTTCTCCTGTTAAGATGAATTAAGCACTGAACAGCTTGACTTTGCCATTAAATTATAAATTCCTCACCTTGCAGGGAGAAACAGAGAGATGCAAAGCAAATCCACTTGATTATCATCTGTGATGACCTCACAGGTCCTATTGAAGCACCAAGTATTTTTACTTTATGCCTCAAAATAGGGATTCTTGTGTCCCAAGAACTGAGCTATTCTTCCTTTTGTGAAGTTATCTTCTAAAACTTTTAAGCAGGAGGTCTCAGGTTTTGATGTACACACCTAAATTCTATTTTTTGTTCTATATCTCATGGATTTCTTCCTTATGAGGAATCAAACCAACAACTTAGGAATCTAAATGCAGCAAAGGACAAATTTTCTCTCCAAGGCATCACAGTGTTTGTGCCCCACAACTTCACACACCTATTGTTTAATTGGGATGACTTCTGATTAGTGTTCAGGATTGGGGAGGATGTTAAAGCCCATTATCTTAAGATTCCTTCCAGATTTTTAATTCAGAAGGAGTTTCTTATAAACAAATCTGTTCCCAGCCCTCAGCATTTCTCAGAGTGGCAGGAAAGGAAAGAACTCCATACAGCAGCAGCATTCCCAGCTCACTGCTGTCACTCCACCATTTATTTCTTACAGAGTGCCTGAAGTAGAAGCTCATGACCAACAGCAACCAGCACACATTTAACTCCACCATGTGAGATGCAGCAAACAGAACTTTGTGGTAATCCTGGGAACATCTCAATTACAAGAGTTCTGGTCTTCCATTTCAGAATTTTTCTTTCATGCAAAATGGAAACATAACATATTCCAGTACTTCCCCTGTTTTTGGTGTTGTCTTCCTCAAACCAAAGGGAAACTAAAGTCATAAGGGGCAGCAAAAGAGGTGTTTTCACATCCAGAATATTAGACATGTGAGGTTAAGCCTCACTTAATAAAACTCCCCATAAAAATGTCCACTCCAACCAATTTACACAAAAAATATACATAATTAAAAGTTACTTTCACTCTATTTGTAACATTGCTGGAAAACAAATTGTAAAACCAGAAAAAAGCAGGACTTGCAGAAGGACAAGTATAGATCAATGCAGTTGTGCAAACATCTGAGTTTGTATATTGTTTGCATAGAAGTTATCTGGATTAAATCAGGAGAATAATACTAAACCATTCTTTTTTCAGCACAAAAGTAGAGAATGGGCTGACTAATACCTTAATACTAATATGTCAAGTGCGACTACCAAAAATTTACAGTGCACATAGTAATTATTTAGTCAGATGGACCTTTATATAAAAAATATCACAGATCATGCTGAACAAATGTTTTTCTGGTACTAAAGAAACAGAGTGTTTTGCCCTTCAATTAGTTTAAGAAAAAGGAAAAGATTCATTTAAAACTTCTTGTACCATGAATAATTAAGAAATTTGAGGAAAATACTATTGCGGCTTCATTCTCACTTATCCTTAATGCTCTCACTACAGCAAATTACCTATTAAAGGGTGAGAAATCATAGAATGTTAATTAGCACTGTTGTGACAATTTTATACCTTTTCCTATTAATTTCTTTTAATGTTCAGGATACAAGAAACCCTATCACAAGTAATAATTAACTCCTGTCTTATTTTGTGAAATGCGAGCTCAGAAGCATTTGTGAACTCTCCTTGTGAGAGTTCATTTTTCCGGTCTTTTTTTTTTTTTCATTTTATTTCTGACCTTATGCATTGCTTATAATTTATCTATTTATTGCCGTGAAAGAGATCTCTTTCATGCTAAAAAATTTATACTATTGAAAGACAACATCAGAGAAGTGGTTTCATCTCTCATGGAAATGAGCATGTTGCTATTCCAGAGGCTGATTAAGTGATTTGAGCTATCACACAATCAGCCCGCAGCTAAATCCCTACCAGGGAGGGCAGGCTTTGCTTGGGGGTTTTTAAGTGCTCTCTCTCTGATGTTATGGCTTTGTTTCAGGGACAAGCGAGCCTTGGTTTGTACTCAGCTTCTAACACACCTGCAGGGACCGGGGGCTGAGGTTTCCGGAGGTCCGCGCTGCCATTTGCCGGCGCTGCGCTGTCTGAAGGGTGCCGGAGGTGCCCGGCGGGCCGGGCTGAGGGGCAGGGCAGGAGCCCCGTGTCCCCCCGCGCTGCCGCTGCCCGCAGCGCCGCTCTGCCCCACGCCAGCCCCAGCAGCCTCACGGGCACCGGAACCCCGAGGTGCTGCTCTAGGGAACCTCTGCCCTGCGCCGCTCCTCCGGCCGCTCCGCTCCCGGCTCCCCGCCCGCTGTCCCTGGTGCTGGAGCCGCTGCCGGCCGGGCCCCGCTGGCCCCGGAGCCTTCCCCGGCACCGGAGACCTTGGGCCGAGCTCCCTCGGCGCTGCCGGCGGAGCGGGAGGAGCCTCCTGTTCCCGCACCTCGGCATCTCCCAGGGAGTGCCGGCCCTGCCAGCCCCGGGCACAGCGAGCAGCCTCGGCTCCGGCCGGACCCTCTGCAGGGAATACGTTGTGATCTAGAAATAAAACCAGCACCGACATCAGCAATCCCTAAAACTGAAATTTAGAACTACTGAGGTGGATGACTCGAAGTCATGCTGGACCTATCGGGGTCCATTCCATTTTCCCTTACGGGAATGCTGGGGCACACAGTGTAGCTGTGGCACAGCTCTGCAGCTCAGCTAGTGATTACAGAAATACACAGTCCTGGCAAGGTGCTCAATACCCAAGGGACACTGTTTAACATCTCCTACGGTTTTATTGTCCATACTAATCACATACTTATATTTGAAAAGTAAACATTCTATGTGTTTATCTGTAAAATTATTTTGATTACTTTTAGCTAGATACATCCATTATTGTACATATGTACAGTCAAAACAAACAGTACATTTTTATAGTAAACCAGTGTATTTTTATAGTATATCAATATTATAAATCTTAAAAAATTTAATTTTGTTAAGATGAGAACAATTGAACTGTCATTAGTTTGACAGAGAACCAAATCAGGTTTCCAACTCTTAGTTTCATGTACCCAGAGTGACAAGTAGTTGACAGCTAAGTGTTCGTATAAGCTTCATATTCCAAAATTAATTTGAAATATATCCTTGTGAAAGGCATTACTGCATTCCAATGTTTAAGAGATATATTCTAGATGTGTTCCCAGCATGCCAAAACCACTTCAGTCTTCTATAAAGCAGACTTGAAATTTTGTGTCATGCATGCCTCAATACAACTACATCCAAAGACACCCACACGTGTCAGTTAGGTTAACTGGGGGGAAAATCTGACAGGAATTTATTTTAAGAGCTTTGACCTGTGTAATGAAACCAAATCTTCTTGAGCAGAATAAAAGAAAGCAGAATATTTTGTTACCTGACACAGCAGAACAATGAGTCAATTGTAGCAATTCTGCAGACTGGCATGTCCCTGAGTAAAAAGGATGAAGTTACTGTAAATCCATCCAAATACTCACATCCAGCTCTGGGAGTGAATCAGCACAAAGTGACCAGCAGCTGATTCATCTGAGTAACAAAAGCCCAAACACCTCAGCTGTCCCCATACAGAAGTAATCAATAATCACACAAATTCCCTCTCCTGCCATAATGTACTACAGCACAGCTGGCCAAGAGCTCTTAAATACACCCAAGTGGTGTCTTCTGCTGAGAAGCAGAGAAATGACACTCACACATCTTCTCAATGGTGTTGAATATTCCCATTTCCTTAACACTTCCTGACACCTGAGCAGTGCAAGGAGTGCAGTTGTGAGAGTTGCTCACCAAGCAAAAGGGACACGGCTTCAGGTCCCCCCAGCCCAGGGAGCAGCCTCAGGCACAGCCCAGCAGCAACGATGCTGTGTGGCTGCTGCAGGCACACAAACAGCTCATCCTGGGAGGCACCTTCCTGAAAACCAGCAAAAGGAATGTCCTGATGTCTTGAAGTGACCGAATCAGGTGATTGAATCAGTCAGCAGGAGCACAAGCCTAAATTAGACAGGTGGTATCCACATGGGGAAAAATTGCCATTTAAGATTGCTTTGTGTAAAGGCAAGAGTGTGTCCTGAGTCTCCCGTAAAGCTGTGCAATGAAATTGTAATTCTTTATGTTCTGTTAACATACTAAACAAATAGCAATCACAAATCAACACTCCTGCCAGCAGCAGGAGTGCAGAGCTCTCCCCAAAAGCCCTCCCAGAACATTCTCTCTGAGGGCAGGCCACTGAAAGAGGGAAGTACACTCACATTATAAAGCACTCAACGACAGGCACAGGATCTCACACACAAGGAAAAAACCAAGGAAAGCAGTTTAAAATGATCCCTCAGAGACTAGCTATGACCCAGGTACTGTTTCAGCCACAAAAATGGAAGTTTTCAGACATTCTTAAATCCATTAATTCCTTCAAAGAGAAGGGAAGGCCTGGAGAAGAGTCTGTAAAAGCTATTTTTTTAGAGACACACTTTTACCTACAACATGACACAGATTAAAGGGTGGATTCAGTTAGAAATATATTTTTTATATATGATTCATTAATTATTCACTATCAGATGGAAGATCACAAGGGTTTGGACTGACTATGGCCATTGCGACTGTCCTACAGACAGCAAACAACCTCACATATTTATTTAGCAGTATTAAACCCAGCAACCGATATAGAAATAACATGCCTGGCAAGCAAAGTGCAAACATAGACTGCAAACAGATCTCTCACTTAATTGAACCTGCTCAGATTATGAAGATAAAATTCAGACAATTTTAAATAATTCATTTTTTCTCCCTACTGGTAACAGAGAAGGGTCTCCAAGAGTTTACATTCAGCACACACTGCTACCAATGTGCTACTGTTTAGAATTAGAAGAGCACAGATTCTGATGCAACTTTTACCTTTTCCTATAAATATGAAATCTTTTGGCCTCTGGTGCACCTCTCATTTCCTACTGCAGCTCAGAATGCTGGGGTGTCCTCAGGGTGCTTGGCCATGTCAGCTTGAGCTGAAGCAGGACAGCTGCTCCCTGTCACCCTCCAGACTCAGCACAGAGTGAAGATTTCAAGCTGCTGTCTGGAGGAGCTGAGGGCCGAATTTCCAGGATCAAGGTAATCTTCCATTAATACTGATTTCATTGCAACTGGTAAAAATCTGTTCTTCACCCACTGAAAGAAATTCACTGTTCCTTGTGAGTCTGGTTGGAACTCATATTAATTGTTGCAGTTTGCAAACTGCTCATTCCACCACAAATAATGAAAAAATATAAGTACTTTTTATTAGGTACTTACTAGGTCAACTCAGGTAAGTTTGTATGAAAAAAGGGACACAGTTTTGGGTGCAAAATCCACTGAAGAAACAATGTTATTAAAATCACTACCAATGCACATAAACAGGCAAAGACTGGAATTTATTACACAAATATAACATTTTATAGTAGGAATTATGCAGTACAGCTTTTCCCTGAAGAGTATAAAAAATATAACTAATAAAAGGAAAAATAAATAATATATAGCAAGATCGTGTAAGGGAAATGTTTTAATGTTGTGAGATTGCTAATAATTAACCTACATGTCTAATGCATCATTTAAAAGAACCTGATGAAAACATCTAAGGAAAATTATAATGAAAAGTGATAAAAATAAATCTCTGAAATAAAGTGCAGAAATATAGATAGATTTACTTGTGTTATGAAACAAAGAGAATAAAAATGCAGGCAGCATGGACAAAACAGAATTTGTCTGAGATGAAACAATTTTGGAGAATGATGAGCAAACAAATGAGTTTGCTCAAAATTTTCAAGAGCATTCTAATACTGGATTTAATGAGAAAGCTTTTCAATTTTATTGCTTCTAGAAGTTGTGTCAGGATAGGAATTAACTCTCTGGACAGCAAGGGGAAAATAAATGTTCCTGTTGCTGGTAGCATTCACTCTCTCATTAGTGTGAGAGCTGCCACATTTCTTTCCAAAACATTTAGCCAGTTCTCATGAAGTGATACCACTGAAATGGTACCATGAAGTGGTACCATTGGGATCTTGAACTGCAACAAAAAGAGCTGACCAAACAACCCTGGGGCAAATGCACGCAAAATTATTGAATTTAAATTAAACAAAATGGTGAAGAAACACTGGGCTCAGTCTTTACTTTAGAAGAATCTTTGAGTAACTATGGTAACTCTTTACTGAAAATAATTGGACTGAAAAACTTTTGAAATTGAATATGAAGGTTTAGAATATATTTAATTTGTAAATAGATTACTGTTTCTAAAATGTGAGTACCAAACAAAGAGATTTCAGTAAAACTGGGCTCCAAGGGAATTACTGCTCCAAAGGAGGCTAATGGTGCAAATGAAAATCCTAAAAGGGCTTTTAAAAGGTATGAATTGGAGAGAGACAGGTACAACTTACAACTGTAAAATGTGAAGAGAGAAAGTCAGAACTTCCAGGAATCAATCTGAATTATATCAAGGAAAGAACAATAAAATAAAAAGATTTTTTAGACCTGATTTTTTTTAAAGGCAAAAAATGTGAGAACATTGCAAGGAAAATGAGACAGAGCTTAAAAGTAATATAGAATATAAAATCCCCTTCTTTTACAGTTTTCTGTAAGGTGTGTGGCAGGTTCATGTGCTGCATGACAAATTAACACAAATTTGGTGTCCACATGAAAAGATTCATGGGGAGGAGACAAAGGCTGAAGAGTCCAACACAACTGGGAACAGCCACTCTATGGCTGCAAATGCTAAAATATCTGATCATTCAGTGCCCTGCTCCGAAATCAGAAAGTTGTAATATATTTCACCTTCACCTTCCAGTCTTAAAATGAGACAGATTCAATACTTGCATGTAAAAGGAAGGACAAGTGATCCAAGCAACAACCAAGTTGTTGAACAATGATCAGAAAACAAAGCTGCTGGTAGATCATTACCAGTCCAGTGTCCAGTAAAAAGATCTTGCTTTGCAGTAAAAGCTCTGCATTCTATTAGCATGCTACTGTAATAAAATAAATAATTTATTCAGAGCATTTTCCTTATTTTTCTCATGAAATACATTTATCACCATTTTCTTTTGGTGAGAGGAATAATTACATGTCATGTAACCATGATAAAAGCAGACAAGAAGTAGTATAACCTGCCTTTTTGCTGCTGTAACCAGACAGAGATTAGGCCCAGGAGCCAAAACATGCACCCAGAATGAACATTAAGGAGCTTGTATGGGAGCTGCCTTGTTCTTCCCAAACACAGAGCACGACTGATGCAAACAATATCCTGTTATGGACACTTCTGGAGAAATATAGCTTAATATTAGGAAATAATTCTGAAGCCAATAAACCATCTCCTGATCACAGCCAAGAGCAGTTGCAAATTTTTCTAAATATTACAAATATTATACTACAAGAGATCCTATAAAATGAGAGTGAACTACAAGAAATCTGTACACAGTGAGGCTGCTTACAAAGATAAACAGGGTGAGCTCCCTGAAACGAAGAAGTCCCATTTTTCTGTTTTATTCTAAATACATGTTTATGGGAATTGCAGCCACTTGATTCAGAGGGCAATCGAGGCTATGTGATTCACTCAAGCAAGCTATAAAATAGTGATGGATCCTACACAGAGAACTTTGCATTCCAAAGCTGTGAGACATCTGATAAACTCCAGGAAATTATTTCCACCAATTCAGACCTTTACAATCCACAGATGTCTAATTTCTCTAGGATTATTTGCTGAAATATTAAATATATATATATTTACAACAAATATGAATCATAGGAGACTTCCCACTAAATGTCATCAAAATGTGTTAGCTAAAGTGGTTTTGGGACAGAAGTATTATAAAACTGAAAAACATAATGGTAATTGTCATTGCTAAAATCCCACTGATGTGTGTCCTGGGCATTCCTGATCTAACACAAATTAATACAACACTCTGGAGATTTCTCTGCTGTTCCCAGCAGCAACTCAGGGCAACTCAAATGAAGCAATCAGAGCCTGATCAGCTCCATAACTGAACACCACAAACCTCACACTGCTCCAAGCCTCAGTGGAGCTCAGATAGATGGAAAGGAAACATTTTCCTCTGACTGATTTGCATGAACCTAATCCCACCACAAAGTTTTGCATCCTTCTCATGTTGCAGCATACTGTGCCAGCTTCTGATGTCCACACTTCCCCATAAAGAAATCAGAAAAGGCTCAGGAAAAAAAGCCAAATGCATATAATTTGAGATCTGAGGAACAAAAAACCAATTCCTGATACAGAGATGTAAAGAAATCAATCTCTTTAGCTCTGTCAAGGAGAAGTGTAAGGTCTGATATGATCATGTCTACAAGCATATACACCAAGAGTTTTCTGATTGCTCTTCAAATCTAGCAAAGGCATTCTAAGGCTCAAGGCTGATGAACTGTTCAGACTGGAATAGCTGCAGTTTGTTAATTGTGGGAATAAGCTGGCACAACTTACCAGAAGATGTAAAAGATTCTTTATTGCTTCAGCCTTTCACTCTAGGTTATCTGTATCTGGGAGATACATCCATTAGCTCAGCATGAAGGACAGCCTTGAGGTAATTCTTACGTGAAATTCTCAGATTTGTATATTTCAAGAGAGGTTACTGCTATCACTTTCTATAGAAAAAAATATTACGTAGGTGATCCTTATAAAAATGTACTTAAATTATTGAAAGAAAAAATATATTTATATTAATATAGTAGCACATACAGGTACCATTCTAAAATTCCATCACTAGAGGCTACATGTGAGGTTTTCTATCAATAACTGCTATGAAACAGACATTTCTAAAAACTAAATACAATTTTTGCACCCTTTTCCATAAAGAATTCCATTTGTGCATGAGTCAAAGGAGAGAAGCCTTATCATTTATTGCCTGAAACAGCCTAAGGATAGAAAAGATCATCATAAAATATGTCTGCTTTGGCATTTTCACAGCCAGGAAAAAAATAATTTATCTGTTAAGATCTTGTCACTTCTCTTACTTTTGTGGTTCAAAACTTCCTTCAAGGCTTAATAAACCAAAAGATGCTACAGACATGACAAGTCTCACTGGGATATCCCTTGGTCTCAGTGGGCAGTACCATCTACACTTGGTATTAAAGAGAGACCTACAGCTTTAGCTGCTCATTAAGAAATGCAGCTGCTTGAATCTGCCCAGAGATTTGGAATGGCTCAATAAATCCCAGAAATTATGGCTTGGCCATAATAAAAGAGGGTGTCAGTAAGATGGTCAATACTGACCACTAGAATTCACAGGTACTGGCAGTTTTTAAAATACACAAATCAAATTATATCTACTTGATATTACATATATTTCTGTTGTTATCTGGCTGTCTACAAACTTTCTCTTTCCTCTCTGACTGTCATCAGTCCCCAGTGTCCTCAAGCTCCTCTTTGCTTAGAGAAAAGGACTTCTAACACTATAATTTCTAACAACTTTTCTAACCACGTACAGCTCTTGAATCATACAAGCCTTGACTCAATTACCAAGTGGCTCTGACTCAGATGTTCAGAATTCTTCCAATAAGATCATGACTTTGTGCACTTTCAATACCAAAGTGACTTTGTGATGCTAAAAGCAGTCACGGTATTTTGCCATCTGCATACTGGTCCTAGTTGCCAAAGGGATATTCACAAACAGACCAAGGGCATCTCTGGGGAACAGCTCCCATGGAAAACCTGGAAAATTCTCCACTTTGAGCAGCTTGTTTTGTTTCTTCTCAGTGCTGCCCTTCTGAAACACACCAGGTATATATTTCTACTTGCTGTGCGTAAGATTTGGATTATGCCTTGCTTTTCTGATGATTCACTGGGTCAGCTCATGCAATTCATATTCTCAGGGATATTTTTTCAGATTAGGCTGAACCTGCCACAGTTTTATCATGTCAGCAGTCTCTACCAATTACTTACAGAGCTAAACATTTGCTGCAGCAAAGACCTTGATTAAAACACTAAAGGAAAAGGCCTCATCTCAGGGACTGGAGCACCAACTTCACTTTTGCATGAGATTTTCAATACACAGCTCCATGAACTCAGCTGCCTGTGGAAAAGAATTGCTTGTGCTTGTCACTGCCCTGGAGCAAGGAAAGCTCAGATGCAGAGGATTAAACTGGGTGGATGAATCTTGCATTTTCTGACAGTAGTTATATGGAGCAAGGTAGCCAAGGTTTGCAGGGAAGCAGCAGCTTTGGGAAGTACCTGTGGCTCCAATGTACTCCACCCTTCCTCAGGGGTCTTTCCAGCTGAGTGTGACTCTAATGACTCCTGGGAGCTGTAACTAGAGAGAGACTTCAGCTTGGGCACACACTCCAAAGTCAGGCTGCAAACTGCTCATGTGCCTCTCCTACCCATGCCCTGAACTCCAGGCCTTCAGATCCAGGGACTGATCTGAGCCAAGGTAGGAGCACAACTCTCACTCAGCTCAGCTGGAACAGCTGCCAAGAGCTTCAGTTCCTGAGCACAGCAGGAACAGAAATGGGGAACAGAGCAGACAGTAATGAGCTGAGCTTTTTGCCTCTGATCCTGCTCCTCCAATGAACTTCCCAAAACTGAGGCAAGCAGGAACCTCTCAGCTCTCCTTCTTGTTCAAGGTTCACATCCCCATCAGCTCAGTGCTCCTGCACAGAGAAGTGAGACAGGAGAACACCTGCACAGCAAAGCCCTTGGTGCCAAGGACACAGACTCTGCAATGTGTGTCACTTTGGTTAAGCTCTGGTGTGGACCAGGAACTGACATTCTCCAGCTGCTTAATGGACATCCACAGGTGTTCCTGGAGTGCATATTCTAGTTTAATTTTAACCAGAAGGAAAAGAATCTGTGTGCTGTGAGACACACCTCAGTGTTGTGAGGCTCGGTGCAATAAATGGGAAGGACTGACAGATTTATTTCAAAACTGTATTGAAGGTAGATACACTCTGTGGTAAAAACTGCATTTCAGACTTTATAATGAACGTTATCTCATGGTAGACCCTGAGATTAAAAACAAGAAAAATCAAATAAAAAGCAGACAACATTGCTTCAGAATAAAATGTGAAGCTGTTCAAACTTCCTTAATTTAGTGTAGAGCACTGGGCTTTGCTTTGAAGGCAACTTTTCAGATTTTCAACAACTGATGTGAACCTTTACACAGAAAGACTTTTACCACAGTGAGGGTGTGTGAGAAATTCCTGCCTGTCTCAGAGAGGGAACACATTCCTCTGTGCTCTGGGCCAAAATCAAGAATCAGTGAAGTAGGATGAGGTGCTTCTGTATCCTCCGTAGATAGCAAAGCCATAAGGTATGGCATAGATAGAAGGAGATTCAGCTGTCCTAGGAGCAGATCTAATAATAATTGAGTAGGGCATTTATCACAGAAAACAGAATGATAAAATAGTAATTTACAATTAGTTCCAAATCAGGTTAGAGATAAAAATATCAAGCTAATTGGCTTGCCAGGCAATGCTGAGTGGGAGGATCCTACAGGATTTCTGGAGCCTTGGTTCCTAGTGACTCTGTTGCTTGACAGAGTAAAGCTGGTTTATGTGAAAAACGTCCTTCAAAAACATCATAGAAAGGAATACATACAATGAAATTCCTCAAGGAAATAAATCACAGCTTTACTACTACCAGGACAACCACTCATATGGCTAAAAAGAAGTGCAGTTTATTTAGGGATGACTGCGTTGCCAGTCGAGCCAGTAACAGGAGAAATTGCAGTCTGAAGTTCCTATGAAAAGCCTATTTTCAGGGGCTGTGGTTCATAGCTTTCAATTTAACCCCTGTTGTGAAAACTGATGTTGAAAAAAATGATATCAAATTCTGAACTTGTATAATTGCATTTTAAATGACATGCACAAGTACACAGTTGACGAGCAAAATGATCTGACACTTAACCTCAACAGCTTTAAAGAAGGCCATTTTTTGTAATTTAATCTCAAAATTTGTTTCACTGGTGATATCTATGTTTCTCTTTTTGTTCCAATTCTAATTTTGCCATTACTGGTGATGCAGTTCATCCAGACGTTACCTCAACAGAAATTTTCAGAAGTATTCACTTCACTTCAGAGTTATCTAGAGCCTCATTACATATTCCAAAGGGACTCCTCATCCCCCAACTTTGAGAGAACTTCGAGGAAATAAACTCCTGGAATTGACTGCATGGCTCCACACCAGCAGCTACAGCCAAGTTTCCCCAAATGCTTCAGTACCCTGCAGAATTCCAGTAGCAGAAATGAGCACGGGTGGTGCTTGCACAGCAAACCAGCTTTGCAGAAAACCTGGTGTGGGACTCCTGATCTAATCATGGAAGAGTGCTCAGAACAGAGGCATAACTGTGCTGGTACCTGAGGCTGCTGTAAGAACTAATTTAATTAAATGGCAATAGCAGCACATAAAGGAGATGTGAATCACATTTTAGGGATTATTTAAATGGGAACCTAAATAATTGTGGTTTATATTGAGATGGGAAGACAAAAAAAGTAAATTATACTAATTTAGGTACAATATTGAGTTAGGCCTGAATATACAAGTGTTAGAAATAAAAAGACTTTGAAGGTACAGCTTTAAGGAATGCCTAAATCTCATTTAGAGTCTAGGGAATTATATGAATATGTATCTATTTAAATATTTTGTCATTAACATCTTAATTCAGATCAGATTATCTGAAATATTTAATAAATGCATTTTAACAATACACTAAATATACAGTATATACTTCAGGTCCCTGAAGTCGATGAAGGTACCATAAGAAACAATTACTTGAGCCACAGGGGTTGCTGCTGCCACCCAGGAGAAAGAGACACCAGTGTGGAGCTATAATTAGAGGCAGCATGATGGCAGAGGGACATGGGGAAAGGACAGGATGCAAGATACAGAGAGTTCTTCTGAGGTGTCAAAAAGTCTCACTATAGCTCAGGAAACAGGGTGGGAAGGGAGCACATAGAGCTGTTATGATATAAAGTTTAGCTGCAGAGAACTCAAGGGATAAAATCAGATGAGACTCTACTGAGAGCTTGTGACAGGAGTCCCCAGTGAGCCAGAGCATCCCTGTGTGCTTGGGATTTTGTATATGGGGAGAAGGAAAAAGAGAATCTATGGTTTCACTGATGGGTATGAACAACTAAATGTGCACAAAGCCAGAGTCCAGTGACACACATACACACACACAGCTGAAACTTTCAGAAGAAACAGAACAATCATCTTTGGGAAAAGATGATTCTGCACCACACCTAGAGACCACTGTTAAAATTCCGCATACCCATGAAACAAGACTGGAACCAAGCAGGTTTATTTCATGTCAATGTGGATAAAAAGCAGGACTTGCAGAATTTCCCTCCTTTGTTTTCCATGAGATGTGGTCAGAGGCTTCACTGGATCATGTGACCAACAGCTCCTTGGAACAGCAGCCACCATGTCATTCAAATTCCAAATGTAAGATTAACATGCTGCTGCAATAGAAAGCAAGCTAAAACATGTCATTAGTGGCCTTTCACTGATGTAATTTAATCAATTTGCAGCTTCAGAAGGAATGAATATAATCCCATGGACATTGCCAGAAAGCCTGAGCTATGTACAGTGTTTGGAAACAAAAGGTCCATCATCTTTCCCCGGTTATGTGCTAATGCTTTGATTTCCAAGCTGAGGATTAAAACTCCCTAAATTTCCCCAGGTAACCCACACTCTGCATGCCCCATGCTTATTTGCTAACACTGAGTAAAACTCACTGATAGTTGTTTGGAAACTCCTCTAAGACTATAATCACTTCAGCCACTTTGCACTAGAATTGCTCTCTCTGGGCCTTAGGGATGGGCTCTGCTCAGCTGCCTGAGCTCTGGCTAAGTGCAGATGTGCTGAACTGCAGGAGCAGCAGCACAGCTCCCAGATCTGCTTCTGACAGGAATCATCTGCAGGGGCAGCTGTGCTGGCAATAGGTGCAGAGAGAAGGGGCTGAGTGTCCCGTGGTGTGTAAGCTCCAGAGAGCTCAGAGAGCTCCAGATTACAAAGCCTGTGTGTGCAGACTGGCTCGAGCACTCTCAGCTGCCCTGGTTTGCAAACAGGGGCCACCCAAACGTCAGAAGCTCTGTTTGCAAGAGGCAGCACAGCACTGAACTGGATGCACACACAACAAGGAGTTTGATCCAAGAAGCTTCACAAAACTCGATGTTTGAGCATGGCCACAGCACGTAAACAAGGACCCAAGGTCTCCAACGCTGGAAAATTTCCAAGGTAGAAGCATGTTGGTTCTTTCTGTTCCTTCCTCACCCCACTGATCTGCTGAGAGAGAACAGAAGCACATCTCAGCCAGCAGCCTTCAGTGTGCATTTGCCTGTACCCCTGATGAATACTTTTAAAAGTTTCACTCTGTGGATACTGGCAACAAAAGAATACATTCAAAGATGAAAGAGGCAAAAAGAAAATGAAAAAAAAATCCATAGATTGTCTTTCTTGAGTGTTGGATTATATGATCTCCAGAAATCTTTCCCAGCCCTAACAATTTATCCTTTAATGACTTCAGTTGTTGCTCACACATCTTGATTCTTCTGTCCTGAAAGATCATTTTCATATAGAAATATGTAAAAATATAATTGCATTTCTAAAGTAGACTTCTTCAGCAATACTCAATGTTTGTTTTCTCAATGTCTCAGCACATTTCCTGCAATCCATAGCCTTGACACAGCAGCAACACACACATTTTTGGTGTAAATCTGTTTAGCTCCATCCAAATAATTACTAGCAGAGAATCTGGCCTAATGCATTCAGTAGATAAATTGTCTTCTACCAGACTACAGTGTCTTCAAAGCTATAATTTATCTGCACATTCTACAGAACAAGGTAAGAGTCTCAGGAGACATTTTTATCAAACTATCCCATCCCAAATCCCTTCACTCCCCCCAAAAAGAGAAAAAAAAAAAGAAATTAATATCCAAATTTCCCTTTCTGTACAGAGTGTTAAAAACTTACTGAAGACTTCATTTAGCATATGGGGGACAATGTTCTGCTTTGTTGCAGAACTGAAGGGATGAAAAGAGGGACAAAAATTTAAGGTCAGAATTCTAGAATTGTTAAAAAAGTATGTGATTTATTTGCTCAGAAGACTATGTATAGGAAAAAACTCCTGGAAATCACACATGGAAAAATAATTAATCCACCCTGAATAAACAGATGAAACTTCTGTCTTTCACCAGATATTCCTAAATTTTTCTCAAAGCAGTACTTCTTCTCCTGCCATTTTTGTGTACTGTGAAAATAGTTTTGAATACAAACCAGTCTGTTCATTAAGGCAATTTAAATATGGATAAAAATCTTATCCCTGGCAGTATCTGCTAAGTACAGCCACCTGCCTGTGCTGAAATCTTCCTGCATGCCATACCTACTATCATCCCCAGCAATTTGTCCAGTTTCTCTTTCTTATCCAAAAATATGAGCATCAGCCTCCTGCACTGCTGCCCCTGCCCCAAGAGCCAGGCTTCCTCATATCCTGGGAAGTGTCCTACTTGGACTCTGCAGCCAGGGGCTTTCTGAGCCTGCACACGTTGTCAGCAGCAACGATGAAACAGATCAGCACGCACGGCATTCACAACAAAGTCCTGCCAGGCTACCTTCTGATGGTGGATGGGAAAGTTAAAAACAGGATTATTCAACTAAAATGAGAATTTGCAGTGACAGAAACATAACATGCACTTTCCTGTTAAGGAAAAATCTGGGACTTGGATAAGCACGAGAACAGAAGGAGAAGAGGCACAGCACAGCTAAACCAAAATGGTGCCAGCAGCACGTCCTCAGACACAAACACCACTGAGGGAGATGACGACAGCTTGGTAGCCAGAACTGTGAAAGATATTGCACACAACCCTACCCTAGTAATGGGGAAAGAAAAGTTTCAGTGTTTCTAATCCCCTCTACCAGAAACCCTCATATGCAAAATTCAGGTAGCAAAATGAAAATGATAAAGAATAGCTGTGCAGTTGGTAGCATCACACAACTAGAGCAGGTACATGAGGAGAAATTCTTGCCACTCCTAAAAGAGCTGTAAGAGCTTAGATATTTATGGAAACGTGACAAAAGGGAGAAAAGACTTGAACTTGTGCATTCCTTTCAGCACTGAGATGCCTGTACAGTGCTGTCCTGGTGCCCTGCTCCATGGTGAATGGCAGAGGCAGCAGGTCCCCACCTGCCAGGGCCCACTGGCCACAGTCAGTCCCAGTTACCAGGTCTGGGGATGAGATCAGAGGCAGGTACAGCTCCTCTGCCTGCTGAAATGAATACAGGGACTCCACTGCAAACTCAGCTGCAGGAATCACTGAGATTTCTGCCTAACCAAACCAAGGCACCTGGGCCTCTGCCCCAGAAATGATCTTGAAGACACAGACACAGCTCCAGGTCTGCAGCTGTTTCCAGGATTTTTTTACTGAGAAGAAGATCTTTATGGCACTAGTCAAAGGCTTACTCTGAAACTGCTTCAAGCACTGGCACAGAGACATTTTCTAAACATATACTACTGGAGAGAAATGCTTCCATAGCACCATATGGATTGGTATGATATATAAGTATTTTATGCTATTGCCTTCTAAACTACAATAAATTAGAGCATGCTTAATCGCCTTCAGTGACAGCTTCTGCATTGAAAGCAAGTTTTAAGGTTGTCTTTAGCCAAAGAGAGGGAATACATTTTTTAATTTTTTTTTTTTTCATAAAATTCTGCCCAAGGCTTGTAAATGAAATCAGAGAATGATGTTTAGGAATATGTTTGGTTGGTTGGATGAATTCAACATTCATCAATTAGTCGCTTATAGATTATGTATTTTCCCCCAAGCAGACAAGAATCTTCAGATATAGCTGTCCTTAAGGTTTCATCATTCTTTGATACAGACCATATGGTTATATTGGGTCTAAGCCTCATTCTTGGAATATAAGAATGAAAATGTTGCAGTTCCTAAAGAAAAAAGGGAAAACAAAAATTTAAGGGAGAGAGAAGGACAGGGTCCTATATATATCTTTCAAAAGAATTACAGTTTTAGAGAAGAATTATCCACTCTAAATAATAAGCTCTTTCACTGCCAAACCTCTCTTATGTCTTAGCCTCAAGGAACAGCTTTTTATTCCAAACAAACAAATCCAAAACTTCTCTTAGCAAAGCAAACAGCCAGCCCAGGAGGCTCTGCTTTGGTACCTCTTCCTAAGCAGAAAGAGGGAGAGAAACTGGGAGGAGACACAAAGCAAAATCCCTGCTTCCAAAAGGCTGCTGAGTCATGTGACAGGCAGCCAGCTCTTCATTTTTATCTGTTTTGTCCTGTCACATTGGAATGCAGCACGAACATCATATGCTACTAAGATCAATATTGCTGGTATATTTTCATCTCCCCCAAAGCAACATATTTTCCACAGTTTTTATTTCAAGTTCGACTGAATTACAGTGATTCCTGTAAGTTATCATCCTTCTAATGGCATGATCTGGCACTGGTGCTGCAGGAGCTGGGGCATATTATGGACGATTTCACTTTGTTAGCTGAGGAAATCCATTTAGACTTTTATGCTGAGTAGTGCAATACTAACACAAGGAGACATTTAAACAGTACAAGAAAAACACCTCGGTTTTCACTTTCACAGACATTAAACAGTGTTTATTTCCTTCTAGGACTCACTGAAGATTCTGCTATAAATGTGCTAAAGCAGGAAAATACTCCTCACTAAAACTGTTCTGACATTTGACATCACAAGATGCAGTTTTTAGTTGGTTATAATTTTGCCAAACTTGACTCATTTAGTCTGATCTATGCTGAATATCACCTGCAAGGTAATTTGTTTTCTTCCTTTGCAGACAGATGGTTTAGGTGATGGTTTAGGTGGTTGTAACAACAAAGCCAGAGAATGGAAAATTTTTTTGCTAATATACCAATTAAGTTCAGGCAACTTTTGAAAAGCAACCAACTAAATTTTCAACAAACTTTCAGTGCTGGGCAATGGCCATGCTGCTACTGAAATCCACATTCCAACTCCATTTACTTCCTCACTCCATCTTGTCCCAAAGCTCTCAGGCTGCGCTGCTTAAAAGAAGCCAATGACCACCCTGGCATATGCATAGAGAGCAGTCTCAAGAGAATTGCAGAACACCAGACAAGTCTTCAGTGGGCTCCAAAGGAACAAGTTAGAATCATCTCCTGTTTTAGAAGAATACGGAGACTCTAGAGCAAATAAAAAGGAATGCTCTCACAGTCAAAATGGCTCAAAACTTGCGTAATGACTCTTACCTGCATTAATTTTTATGCATAAAAGCTTTGCTTAAAACAGAAGACTGATCCATCAAGTTAATCCAGTAGTCTTTATGCATAAAATATTACCTCTGTTGAACTTTTCTGCGGGGATATTTTCATTCCTTTTTGACAGAATAAATGAATTTCCCATTGGAAGAAGCCTTTTTGTTTACTCCATATCTTAAGCAAAACCAAACAAAATAATCCTGCAGGTATTCTTTACTTTTTCTTTATTATTGTATTTCCTTCAAAATAAAATTCAAATCTAATCAAGTTCCATCTGGGAAAGAGCAGAAAGCATGAGCTCCTCTGGAGCCTTGTCAAAGGAAAGGAGGTCACAACCACCCATGCAGGGACATGGCTGGAAGGTGGCACTGGAGTCAGGTGGAAGGTGTTCACTGGGACATCACAAAAGGGACAGGGAAGTTTCACCTGCACAGCTGCTGACCGTGCAGAGCCAGTGCCAGGGGACTGGAGAAGAACCCCTGCCCCAAGGCAGAGTGAGGGCAGATGAGGTGATGGGGTGGAGCTGCACTGAGATCCCTCAAGGAAGACAGAACTGGCAATTAAACATCAAACCAGGCCATTTTCCCAGGCTAGCAAGATTCTCAGACATGCTTACAAAAAGGGAAGAACTCCTACAAAACAGGCCTTTAGGTACTTGTATTTTAAACTCCTGGAGTCAGAATTTAAGAAGAGAACAATTGTGCAGAGAGAAGCCAAAGTTTTGTGAATATTCAAAAGGATCTTTTCTGTCACATCACACCCACATAACGGCCATTAGAAATGGCAGAAGGGTTAAATACACCTGCCTGAAACAAAGGGGAAACGTCACTACTGGAGCCTCTTGCCTGGTGCTGGATGCACTTTATTCTGAAAATAGCATGTGCTAACTGGCAGGACTTGCCAGCACAGCTGAATTAGTTAGAAAAGCTGTCAGGGAGGTGGGAAATCTCCAAGTCTCTTTGCATGCTCCAGGGCTTGTTCCGCCGTGGCACAGTTACAAATACACAGCTGTGGGATCTGCTGTGCTGCTGGCTCTGAAACAATAGTTCAGGGTCTACTTTCTTTAGGAATTTGGCAATTAATGCTGACAGGAGCTGCACACACAACCACTCAGGAAAGCACAGACTCAAGTTTTCTCCCAGGTAAAAATTTTCACACAGATGGCCCATGCTTAAGGATAGAATAAGTTCTTCTGCCATGCAGGTTTCAGAGCCCCTAGAGCTGGTTGATTCTTTGAAGCCACTGCTCTCCTTCATTGCTCAGTATCAGTATCAAATTTGTTACTGCATTACAGACAATCCATAGAGTAACATATAGGCACATGTAAACCTTTACAGATGATTCACACAAAGGATGGGTAATTACAGCAGAGAAGCCCTTACCTTACCTGAGGTCCTGTCACTACTCACAGAAGTGACCACGTCAGGCCAATCAGTCCTAGACAGAAATTCAAAGATCAGGATTCAAGCCATGCTAAAAGGGATTCTGCAGATGAAAATCATGAGATTTGAGCTAAGCTGGCCTTTGAAACCTTTAATCACATATGCATAGTCTATTTGTACATAAATTATACTGCATATGCTTTCCATACCTTTTGCATAAAAAGTAAAAAGTTTGTGTATTGAGACCTGGTGGTTCCCAGATTTCTATTTAGCAAGGGGTCTGGGGGAAAAAGATAAAAAAGGAAAACACAGGAAATAACTGCAACAAGAACATGTACATGGAAAAACCATGATGAGATCATTAGGCAACTTTAAGAAATTAGCTACTGATTAGTTACTAATCATGGGTGTTCTCACCACCTCTGTCAGAAGTCTGGTGCTGTAACATTACCAGCAGTAACCACTCACATATCCTGTTCTTTGCGTTTCTGGAATTAAATCTTTTCTGATTCACCCTGAGGATTTTGCTCTCTGGGAACAGACCAGATGGGCTCTCAGAGATCTGGAAGTCATGGGAATAGTTCCTAAAGCTAATGAGACTTACAAAATGCAAAGGTTGTATGAAGGCAAAATGCATCTCAAATGACCAGTGAACAATTCTAGAGGCTCCAGATATTCCTTTCTTCTCTTCCTTGGCCTTCCAGGAGAAACAAGTTATAAATCTGAGGCACTGCTACAGGCAGGCTGAGAAGTCCAAGCTTTACTGAACCCAACTAAGCCTCCACTGCCTGACTGCAGGTAACAAAAGCAATGCTACAGAAGTTAAAGTTGCCATAAGACAATCCAAACCAGCCTTTCCCACTGGGGTTTGAAAGGGTTCAATACCCAACAAGTCCATGTTGAGGGACTCCTGCTTCACACCTATCAATAGCTCAGTCCTTGGACTTCAAGATTGAGGAGTGCTTGGGTCACCTGACCTCAATGCATCTGCTTCTTATGCACCCTTCAGGTTAGACAGTGTCTTATTAAATGAAAATAAAATATTCTAATATCAGCTTTACACTTTGCTTTCATAACTGGTGCATTACAGTCACTTAAATTATTTTGTTGTTTCAGTCTAAGCAGAATCAGTTTAGTTACTGAATTTTTCATCTTTGAGTAACTTAACCAATGCTTAATCTGTTTCCAATAAAAACTATTAAAAGCATGGAAAAATTACATTTCCTAGATTATATGACAGGCTGTGAATACACTGGCTAGACAACTTCAGGTAAGAAATCTCTAAGGCACTTTGCTTTGCTTATAATGTAAAATTTACTTATATCTAAAGGGAGCTATGACCTGAATGCCACAGTCCATGCCTGTGAAAAATAGTGTAGAACCAGATGAGAAATAATGGAATTATGAAAATGAAGAAGGAATAAGTATAAAAACTGTAAGATGGGTTTTTTAAAAAAAAGAATAAAAAGACTAAAAACCTTACAACTGTTCTGAATGGGAAAATGCTGTGCATGAGGATGATCACTACTGATGTCTCACAGCTTTGCACTGGGGATCATGTTTATTTAGTATTTCAATTAATTGTGTTGGTTCAAAATGTAGTTTTATCTGTGTGGGAGCTCCTGGTGACTGAGGGAGGCATAGTCAGCAAATGCTGAGGCTACAATATACACAAGAATTTTATCTGTGGAGGATCTTGTTTAAAAGAATAAATAAGAAGGAAAAAAATTTAATAATACAAAGCTACCTGAAATAAAATAAAAAGGTTACCACGAGCCTTAGCCTTACCTGTGGCCAGTGGCCAGAGGGAAAACTCTTTCTTCATTAGGAAATCTGAAGCTGATCCCAAGTCCTCTGTGTACCACGGGCAGGACATGGGAGTGCACAGCTGAGAAAGAGCAGGAGGAGGTAGAGAAGTATTGACCACTGGGTAATTTACCTCCTCTGGAACTCTGGGAGTGGGGTTTTATAAGGAATCATTTCCTCAGTGAGGCCAGTTTGAGGCACCACTATAACAAGATGAGGAATTGAGAGCCTGCCTTTTTTAAGGAGAGCAGAACAGCCAGCTTGTCTAAAAAAAAAGTGAAGAGAATTACTATTATTTGTTTAAACACTTAAAAAGGACAAATACTTAAGATAAGTGAGGAGGAAAGGCTAAAACACCTGCATCCCAAATCAATGGCTGGAAATTGGCTGAAATAAAATGAAAGCTGGAATAAGATTCTGTTATAGTCCTCCAAAAAGAGCTTCAGGGGCAACTTAGATTTCCGAGAGTAAGCCTAATCCACTTGCCAGAAGGATTTACACTGATATGATTGCTCATGATAGGAATGGCTTGGACTCTTGACCCAAGTGATGCCTCTTCCCTTTATTTCCTTGGAGCTTTAACAGAGAGTGGATTTCCTCAGGGCTGGCTTGGTATCACTGTGTGTTATCAGACAGAAGACAATGTGCTACTTCAAATCTGATGACACATGGTTGGAATTTCAATTATACACTGCCAGTTTAGAGGGTTCCTAAACTCCTTTCAAAAGTCAGGCTGCAGTTTTTTAGAATGGATTTGAGGGATATTTGTCAGAACTGAAATATTTAATATGACTACTCAGATTTCTTTAATTTTAATCCTCATATTAATTGAATTCCAGATAGTTTGTAAGCCCAGTGTAGAATTTCTGGCATTTTGGTTTCCCCTTAAGCAGAAGTTACCAAGGATACATTCAGGTCATTGGATTCACTACCAGTTTTAGGCTCTCACAGTATTGCTCACAGTGTCTTCTTAATATAAGACATTGAGCAGATAAACATCAATTTACCTTATATATCAGATGGCAAACCCTCTGGAGTTCTTCAGATAAAATCTGTGTAAAATGTGATCTCTCAGCTTGATTTGGGGTGCAAAGTAGGAGTTATGTGCCACTTGTCTTTTCCTTGGTGGATCAAGTCATCTTTTTGCCCCTTGGTGTCAAGGATTTTACAAGGTTACAAATCCTCAGTAATCAATCAAACTAGTTGAAAAGTTGACTTTTCATGACAACTGTAATAAATGGCATGCATCTTCTTAAAGAAAGAAATTTATGAAAGAAAATTGCACCTGCTAAACTCTTGTTGTCAGAGATATCTGTGCTTGAAAACTTCTCAGAGTAAACAAACCTTTCTGCTGTACAACCCTCAGCAGGGAACATTAATGGGCAACAAAAACCCAATCAAAACAAAGCCACTTTACTGCAGCTTAGGAACTTCACTGGTGGTGTATACTCACATTCATTCAGATAATAAAACAATTTCATGGGGAGGAAAAGAAGTCATGGGATTCCCAAAGTCATTACAAAGATAAAAACATATTTTTGAGCCTGAAAAACACAATTTCAGATAGAGGCTTTGGAAAGAATAAAAAGTCTACTTGTCCAATGTTCAGAGCCTCCTAAGCATGAAAACAATGAAATTGCCCTCTGTGTTCTTTTTGAAACACAGAACAAACACAAAAAAAAGCCAAAACTCAAATTCCATTCAAATCTCAAATTATGGAAACATAATGAACAGTCAATTTTAGTCAGTTTTTATATCAAGAAAATGGACCACAAAACCAGATTTTTCTTGAAATAATACTCTTATCTTTTGCTTTTTCCTTTTGTTCCATCCACAACCTCCTGACTGATTTGAGAACTAATCCAGATCCTATAAATTCACAAAACAGGCAGTTTGAAGGGAAAACAGTGATATAACACACCTTCTCAGAACAAGTGTGAGTCTTGATAAATAAACATATGGAAAAGAAAAACTGTTTTGAAACCTGCACCATGTTAGATACTGAGGTCACTCAAGTGAGATGTGAACAAGAAGATAATGTTTTTACAGAATTACCTCTGTCATGTCTCAGTATAAATTAGCTTTTTAGTAAAATATTGCATTTAAATATATTCTTATACAATTGCAAAACCCCACACCTCCCTATGTGATATACAATGCAGCCATAATTTAATTCCTGCAGAAATAACTGACTGTTTTTACTCTGCCAGCAGGAGAGATGCTGATAAAAGTACTCAGTGGGCTGGACCCAGGTGAGAATGGCTCTGTGTGGGATAGGGAGGGTCATCATCCCTGCTCCCACTTGGGATCACACAGCTCACACCTGGGAAAGAGCTTTCTGCATGATCCACCCAAAAAAGTCAGGCTCCTAAAAGCAAGTGTGACAGCAGAGAATATGGAGAGTGGTGCAAGACTTCAGCCAACCAACAGCAGAGATTGAAGAGTTTTCTCAAAAATCAAATCACCCCTGGTCTAACACACCCACTTGCAAAGACCTTTCAAACCTGGGATGTGTGGCTTAAGGATAAATCTGCACTGCACAGACCCAGAGAGTAAAGAGCTGAGTTAGTGCTGGAACTGGAAACAGTCAAGGGTTGCACGAACCCTGGCCAGCTTTTCTGGGGGAAAGTGCTTATGGATTTTATCCCTCTGAGAAAGCACCAAATATCACCAGCCCTGAAGTGAAATTCAAACCTTGCAAGGATGGCTTCTCCATCACTCTATAAAGTTTTTCTCCCTCTTATTCTCTTCAGCCTCCTTGATTTGTTTTGATTTTTTTTTTCCCAGCCACTGGCAATTGCAATCTCATGGCAAGAGCACTTCCCTGGCAAAGGAGTGACATGGGTTTGATGTCCATGGAGCCCATAAGAGACAAAGAACCAAGATCTCTCACTGCCATGTGGGGCACTGACCACCACTGCTCTCCCTCTCAGCTTTGATCCTTCATGCTGATCCTAATGGTGCCTCTGTGTGTGTCCCACCAAGGTCAGGCACCTCATAGGCCAAAGACCCCTGAGTTTATTGATCCCAAAGGGAGACCAATATGTACCAGGGCACAGGGCAATTATTTTGAATTTCATGGAGTTCTTTCAGGAAGTGAGAGGTCAACACATAATTACAATCTCCTTGCCCTGCTGCTGTCCTTTTGTAAGCAGTGGCGTCTCAGGAAAGCAGGAAAGTGTCTGGTTTTTTATGCATTAACATTCTAAACATGCCATGCAGAAAATCAGGGGATTGGTAAAAACTGTGTTTTAGAATAAGTTATACAGTTTGCTTTTCCCAGCTTCCAAAAAGGAAACAGCAGTTTACAAAGAAAGCACTCTCTTGTGTTCATATTAACTTTCTGAAGCTGTAGTGTGCAATGTTCTTGCATCAGAGCTCAAAGAATACTCAAGGTCATTTTCTAAACATCCATGGGATTTGGGCAGATTTCTTGAGAGATTCAGGTTTGCTTTAGGAAAGAAGCACAAGTACAAATTTACACATAGCAGAGTGCAAAACCACAAAAAGCTCCCAAAGAATCCAACTTACTAATTAAACAGTAGTTCTGGAGGAAGGAACAATCAGTTTTTTCCTTCTCCCTGCTCCTAAAAAGCCCTAGAAGCCAATTCTGCCCTTGAGCAACATCACCTTCCTCAGAGCAGCCACCCAGGCCCAGGTTCCAGCCAGAGCAAAGGGAAGAGCTGTAGTTTCCAGTGGTCAGGAACCAGGTGCCCTGTGAGTACTTCTCAGCTCCTTGATGGAGCTCCTGGTTCTCCCTGAGCATGCACAGCCCTTTATCAACACTCTCCTGCACACTGCTTACAGAAATATTTTACAGTGCAAATATAACTCTGAGGTTTGATCTACAATAGCCTGTAACTGTTCTTTCAGCAGCGTCCTTAGAAAGAGCCCCTAAGCTCCCTGGAAATGCCCAGATCACAAACTGGTAACTGCTCTGAGTCAGGAAATGTGGGCTCTGTCTCTAGAAAGCACATGCTGGAGACCTGGGGACTGAAGTGGATTACAAATGATTCCCTTCCTCCTCACACAGGCCCTCCATTTACCCCTTGATCTTAACAGTAAATAATTGCTTTGTTGCTGGACTAACTTGCACAGAACTTTTAGGCTGGCCACTGTATTCATTTCTTCATGTGCTCTGAACAGAAGGTTAAGTGCAAATAATATCTATAACATTCCTATCAAATAAAGGATTTTCTTAAAATAGTCTTTATAAACAGAATACACAAACAAGATAGGTTCTTGTTCCATTTTTCTGATGTCTGTTCTCATGAAGCTTTTCCAGTGGTTTTCACAGCACTTTAAAAGCTGGATTTGGTTCTACCACTCTGAAGTCAGGGGATCCTGGACTTCCAGTTCCCACAGTTTTTGTCTCAATTGCAATTCCTATTTTAAGTCATCCCACTGTGCTCCTTGGGATGACTAAGAGCTGAGATCCATCAGTTCTAGCTGCAAAGCTGTAGGGTCAGCTCTACATTCATACACCAGTTTTCAACCTTTTTTGCCTTATTGTAGGACAGATAGAATATATGGTACATAATACTTGGGGGATTTTTTTCTTGCCATATGGACTTTAGTTAATAACACAGAATTTGAACCATAAAATGTCTTTAAAAGTTTTCCCTCCTCAACTTACAGGAATGGAACTGTTTGCCCAAATGTAGAAGAAAACCAGATAAATTTCAATCACACTTGAAGTTTTTTTCTCTTTTTATGCTACTTAACTGGAAGAGAGCTTATACTATTTTCCAGGAACTATTTTGGGGAAACTAAGTTTCATCTTGAACCTCTATTTTAAATTTGTGAAATTGCAATGAAACTAACATGAATAAAGTAAATTCTGAATGCTTTAAAACCTTACTTTTCCTGATAAAAGTCAAAAGCACTTTTAAGACTTCATGAGAAAACTACACCAGAAGGGACATCTTTAACCATAATCTCAGTTTCTAATGAGGAAGAAAGGATGAACAGACACAACCAGCTGCTTTCAGAAGTTACAGAATTGTTCATTTTTAAGCCAAAATGTTACCTGCTGAAGAAAAAAAACCTCCAAAATCTTATTGTGAAAACTCCAAGCGGAGCACAGTGGGCAGAGAAAGGCTGGAGATTTATCAGTGGGAAAGCACTGAACTCTGAGCTGGGGCCCTGCCCAGGAGGGGTTTTAGTCCTTAGGATGCACTGCAGAGCCCCTGGAGCAGGGTTTTAGTCCTTAGGATGCACTGCAGAGCCCCTGGAGCAGGGTTTTAGTCCTTAGGATGCGCTGCAGAGCCCCTGGAGCAGGGTTTTAGTCCTTAGGATGCACTGCAGAGCCCCTGGAGCAGCGCTGGGGAAAGGGGCAGCGCTGCAGGGTCCGAGCTCACCCCGGGCAGCTGCAGGACACGGCCCCGGCCCCGGCCCCGGCCCCGGCCCCGGCCGAGCTCCGGGCAGCTGCAGCTCCAGCCACTTGCCAACATTCCCACCCACCTGCCCCTGGCACAGAGCTGCATCTTCCTGTGCTGGACCAGCGCTCCCAGGGCAGCCCTGTGTGCACAGCATCTGGCAAAGCTCCTGCTCTGAGGTGCTGCTTCCCCAGTGAATGCAGAGGGATTTCTGTAGGGAGGAAAGAGAACACAGGTCAGAGAAATAAAGATGAGAAGGTAGCAAAGAAGAGGCACTTGAATCACAAAATTAGGAACAGATTTCTAATCCTGGCCTGCTCACCAAACTTCCCCCAAGGAAAATTACTTAATTCTTCTAATTTCATTTGCTTCATTGGTGCACAATTTGCACTCTACAAACAATTTACTATTCCTCAAAGTACTCTGAAGCTACTAGAGGCTTATTAATAAAGATGAGACTGAGTTATACTGAAGGAGGAGAGAAAAGAGAAATCTAGAAGAATAATTAGAGTAACATGGAAAGGATTTGCAGATGATTTGAGTTATGGTGCAGCAATAAGAGAAAAGCTAAATTAAATGGATTCAGAAAAATGTATCAGCAAAATTCTAGCCCAAGCTGTCTACAAGACTGACCACAGAGAGGTTTGAAGGTGATCTACTGGTGACCTTTGAGTCTTTGTATTCATGATAAAGGGTTACTTTCCTAATCCTAATTCATTTTCAAGCACAGCAGATTAACAAGAAGGGATCACTATCAAACTGAATAATCTCCCAGCTCTAAATAATCACTGAAAGAGGAGCAGAAAAGGAACCATAATCATTTCCTTTTAATACTGTGGATGAGGAATATGCAGAAAGCTAACACAGAAAGGTGCTAGCATGCTGTATTTTCATAACAATTAGGGTTTTTTATCCTAAAATGAACCCAGTCAAATTTTAAAAAGTAATCTTATTTATTTCACTCTACAGTGTTACCCACATACAGAATTATTCAAGATAAGGGGAAAATTATTGGTTGTCTATCTAGCAAGTTAAATCAGATTAAAATACTATCTGAATTTTAAACAGAACTGTTCCTACACAAACTTATTTCAGGGGAATTTAATTTACTTAGAGAGAATTAAGCTGAAAGAACCAGACTTGCTGAGTTCTCAGTAGCAGGGTTCCCAGATTCAGCTATGCTGTGTTTTATGGCTACTTTTCAAATTTTCTTAGGCCCTGGAAGTCGCCTCCCTTTGCTGAATGTCACACAGGTCACTCATGTGCTGTGGCTGCTCCTACAGCTCTTAACTCAGTTCCTGCCAGCTCTCATATACTTAAAATAAGAACTCAGGATTCAAGTCTCCAAATTTTTTATGTGTACATATGTATGCAGACATACAAACAAAGAGTTGCCTGAATTTGATGGAGAAAACTACAACACAATCTAAAATCTTAAATTCTTAGAGAATTAAAGTATAAATCATAAAACAGAATGGGAAACTTGGCAATTTTACCTTACATCAGAGAAAGATATAAAGTAAGAAATGTTAAGAGGAGCAATATTGCCCACATTACACAAACACCTGAAATGTGTGAAAAACAAAGATATACTGGCCAATATCCAAATCAATGCACCTGTTGGCAACAGGCATTGTGTCTCTTAGTCTAACATCAGGAGCATGTTTGCTCAAATCTCATCAGGTGCCTCTCATTACTGCCTGGCTCTTTTAAAAACCTTGTTTTGTTTTTAAGAAATAGTTCAAGTTCTAAAGAATTTAGAGGACTTGGGATCTTATTTTTCTATTACAGCGTAACTCATTAATCAGCTTAAGATTTCCTTCCTGTGCACAGGAACACAATCTACCAGAGTGGAACACAACTCTCCCTTTGATTCATTGGTTAGACAAGGTGGGGAGAGAGGAATTGGCAACCTCTCTTGTTTCTAGGTGATGCTGTAAGATCACTGCTCAGGGTTCCTAAGCACACAGATAAATCTTCCCCCTGACACAGCAGGGAAAGAATAAAGCAGGCATGGAGGAGCCTCCCAACTTCACCTGTCAACAAGACAAATTCAACAAACCTTGTTTGCTCCCTCAGATTTATTAGACATTATTTACAAGATTTGTGTGCTGTTACTGCCTGTCCTCTGATGTTTTATACTCGTCTGGTCACTGAACACTGCCTGTTCTGTAACACAGAACTTCAGGCCAGCAGCCAGCCAGGGAAGAAAATTCTAATCAGAGAAAACAACAGAGGCATGACAGACTCATGGATTTTAAGCTGTGGCATAAGAACTAACTTTAAAATATTAGTTCCATGAGTAATTTTACCCCCAAATCAAATGAAACCAAAACAAAATGGAAAACACAATAAATAAGATTTCAAAAAAAGAGTAAATTTGAGCTTGAATACAACTCTAATGATAGCAAAGCATATGTGGGAATCATGTGACTGTCATAGGAGCTTCTTGCAGGAAGCAATGAATTGTCCTCACCATCACTGACATCTATCTGGTGGTTCTCCAAAGAGCTCTACTGCTGTGTCATCATCCTCCCATCTCCCTCCATCTCCAGCATGGCCCTAATCCATGACCTGAGGAACAGGGATCTCCCTCCCTCCCTGGCAATGCCAGTCTGTTGCTGCATGTGTCACCCACATCAGGATCTGCTGTGTTTGAGGTGAGAGCTCCCTGCCAGGAACTGCTCTGCACAACTTGCCAGAGGTATCCCTGAAGTCTTGGCTGGGTTGTTGTGCTACCAAGGTCACTGTTCATCACTCAACACCAACTTCTTGTTCCTGCTGCACACCGTGGAAATGCATTACCTAATTAAAGGTGAATTAAAGTCATGGCGGTACTTTAGCCAAGTGACCATCTAGACACTCACTTTAGGATTAATTCAAATCTCCCCTCTTTGTGTTTTTTGCTGTTGTTGTTGGGTTTTTTTTGTTTGTTTTGTCTGTTTTTGTCTGTTTTTTGTTTTTTTCTTCTACTATCTGAAGATGGTACCTTGTCCTACTTCTGTGATCACTTTCTTTTAAGATCGATTTATAGTAGCAATTTCCTCCCATCTGCATATCCATGCAAACTAGGGGGCTGCAGCAGAGCATAAATTAATTCTAAAAATAAGGTGGCCTCACAAAAACCTGAAGCCATAACAGAACAGCCCTGGTGAGCCATCAGCACATCACAGACAGCACAACAGGGACCCTGTGGCACACAGCAGCCCTAAACTATTCTAGGCACAGTTTTATCTTTAGCAAGCAGATAAAAGATGATTCTTGGTTTTTCAGTCTCGAAAGAATTAAAAGAAATTCACCTTGGATTAGGGATGGGGCCATGTATCAGAAGAGACAGACAACAGATTTCTCTATGGGACTTATTTTTCTCATTAACTTATTCTGATATTTCTGTGGGTTCCTGATTACTCAAACAAATGATTCATTACTGCTTTCAACATTTGCAGTATTAACTTACTGGATCAGAACCAAGGATTTATAGCTTCCTTTTGGGAAATCAGGAAAAAGGATCATCCACCAGCATCTGAATATATGCCTTACAGGTTTTATATTTTGGTTTGGGGGCACGTCCTATGTGTAAATCACAAATAATTATCCAGACAGACTTTCAAATAACTTACCAAATGCAGGTACTGATAATAAAGTGAATGGAAAAGTGCTAATCTGCAAGCTACTAATACCACTCACTCCATAAGGGGAACTGACTGCAAACTCCATGTATAGGTCTGCCTTTGGATAAAGGGAGAGGATATTCAGAATGGAAGTGCATTTCCTACCACAGCTGTCACCCTCCCACAAGGGAGTTGTAAATGTCAGTGCAGAGAACTCCTGACACAGCTCCTGGATCAGGGATGCCACAACTACAGACACCAAGGCTGGATGTGGAATTCAGACTATTTTACAGGAATGGGTTTGAAGGGTCTTGTGAAAGTCTCAGGTAGGGCTGAAGCAGACAGAAGCTGTTTACAGCAGCTCTGCCTTGTAGCCAAGCAAAAGACATCTCACTGATGCTGCTGAGTCTGCTTCTTGCACAGGTACTGAGTTCACATGGTTTAACTTACTTTTTAAATTTATTTTTAATCCAGGAAAAATGTTCCTAGACTTTGGCATTACAGGGAACTGAGGAAACCCTTCTCAAGGCTCTGGATCTGTTAGCACAGCGCGCATGGGCTGATTATTTTTAAGAACTCCAGGAATAATCATTTAAAAATTCCCTAATCTCACCAAGTTCATCAGCATAGTGTTAAGTTCATGATGGACATGGCAAAGGTTAAGAAAGCATCTGCCATGAAAGGAATTAAAAGCCTGGAAAAATTTGTTTTGGTTTTAATGCACTTTGCATTGTTACCAGTTAATGAAGAGTACAAAATCCAACTATGTGCAGAAAAGCTGCAGTACAGAGTCTGAGAACAGATGACCTTGGAAAAGCTCTGCTGGCCAGTCTATTTTAACACTGAGAAATGGTGATTTTGCCTTTTGTCAACTCCATGCAGAACTCTCAGTGAACTTCTGAGGGAAGGCAAACTGCTGCAAATATCACAGTTGTGTTCCCACTGTATCTCTTCCCTCTTTTTTTTCCATAAACCTGGATCTAAACATAGAATCAGAGTCATTAGGCTGGAAAAGACCTTTAAGATCATTGAGTCCAACTATAAACCTAACACTGCCAAGGCCACACTAAACCATGTCTGACAGTTCTGTGCTGCTCCCCCTGACACCAATTCCTGAGATGCTGTGACCCTCAGGGCAAAGGAAATCATTCCTGAACAAGGATCTGGACACTGCATCCTGATCAAATCTGCAGGGACAGAGTAAAGGATTGACAGTCTGCCTAGATAAGCTTGCATACAGAATAATTTAGACAGTCTTCAGTCCAAGTCAGTCTCTGCTGGTATTTTCTCTAATTTAAAACAGTAATTGAAAAAATTGTTTCAAAATATTCCTTAAAAAAAAAGGAAAGAAAATAAAAGGCTGATAATTGCAATAACTCTGGTTTGTTTGCTTCCTCTGCTAAACCAGCTAAACCAGAAAACTTCTGTAACTTTCCTTCCTATCTAGAACACAGCCTTTGATTGCTCATGCAGAAAGCTGGCTTGTGCCTACTGGAACACTCTGATATCTGGTAAGTCAAGTATTTTTACAAATAAAAATTATATGCATGGCTGGTACACATAGAGAACCACCTCGGGCCTCTGTCATCATCTTTGTGAGCACAGAAAATCACACTATTACATTGTAATTATTAGATATTGACATGCACCTGGCTCAACATTTTTTTGTTATTTAGTGTCAGTTTAAATTTCAGGACGAAGGCCTGACTTGGATCAAATGAAAGGGAGAAATTATCTGAATCAGAACATCACTCTGGGTAGGCACCACAGATAATCAGCTTGGGTCTGTTATCACCTGAGATGATCCCATCTGCAAATCTGTAGGATTATGGTCTCTGGATCCCTCAAGTTTGCCTCCTTCCTATTTCTTTTTATTAATTTTAAATTACTACTCCAAATTGTCCTTTTCAATGATCTGAGAAAGCCAACCCTTCTGGGTGTGCTCATCCCTTCCTAGCCCTTTGGCCTCCAGGAAACAACAAAACACTTCAGTGATGCCCTGAGAAGGGAAAAAGTGCAGACAGGACCCAAAAACCTGTAATCCAGCAACAGGCTCGGTGTGGGAACTGCAAAGAAAACATGGAGCCAGGGAGTGTTTCCCTTCCATCTCCAAGCAGGAAGTGATACCAGTTGCTTCTCTTTGCAAAAGCAGTGAATGAATTTCCATTTCTGATGGACTCTGGACTGTCAGCCACATCCTGCTCCCTGGAGAAGGAGGTGACACTGCTCTGTTGCTCAGAGAAACAGGGACCTGACCTTACCCTGCCTGCTCCAGAGCAAACCCCAACTGCTCCCTCTCACTGCAGTTTATAAACTGTGTCCTGCCTCCTGTGCTGACCTAAATACTGCAAAATGTTTAGTTTACAAACATATCAAGGGAAAACTGGTTTTGCCCTTGCCCTACATTTCCCTTTCTCTTCCCAGTTTAGTATCCCTAACATATTTTCCTTTACCCAAACTATGGAAACCTGTTTTTAACATAATATATTTTAGTGATTTGCTGGAATTTATAGGCTTGTGAGGGGACTCTAATTTCACTATTAGATGGCCAGCATGAAATCAACTTATTTATATTAAATAAACAATTAACAATTAAAAAAAATTAAAATGCTCGTGTTTTGATTAATGCCTATAAGACTATTTTTCAAAAAATAACAATTCAGCCTGTTAAGGAAAACATTTCTTGTTACAGCTTATAATGCATAAAATAGAGACTCACCTCTTCTGACATTCATTTTCATTCCCCTGCCTTTTTGTTCCATCAGACTATCCCCTCTGCACACCTGCTCTCTATCTCCATTTGTCTGATTAATTATCCTCACTTCTTCTCTACAGGCTCTGACAAGTTTCTTTTCCTTCTGCAGCTTCATCCCCGTTTTTCACCTTGTGTGGCTTAAATCTCCACCCTAAATATACTGGCTCCTCTCTAAATGAAACAACATGGAAAATACCAACAAACAGTTTTAAATATACAATAATATCAGAACATCTTGGCTATAAATCAGGTTTTTGAGAATCATAAATTAAGCCTTTTGGACAGCATTTCACACATCACTTCCCTTAGATGACAAGGATTCTGAATTGGTAATAATTTCTAATAAGAATGCTGAGCAGCATTTTCTGTATTTGAAAATATCACATAGGTGCATCGCAAGTTTATTTTTTCCACCATCAAAATTGCCTGGTAGCATCTGCTATAAATTAATTCTTCTCAGGATTCCACAATTATTATTCCTCTCTTGTTCTGCTTTCAGTTTGTTGAACCTTGCTGAAAAAATTGTGCTGTTAAACTAAAAGATACCTGTACTTCATTGCTCATGCAGCTTTTAATATGGAAAATTTTAGATTTTTATTAGTAAATAATTGAGAAGCAGATACATCACCTTCAGAAAGTTAGGTCTGAGTGCTCCTTGGGAAGCTGTAATAGAGAGGACTGAGATGACTGGGTGTTCCAAGAGCATCTGTGATACCTGGTTCTGTGTCTGGTTTCCTTCTCTGCCCAAAACCCATGTCACCTTTCCAAGTCTTTCACCTTCATATTCTCCAAGGACAGTGAGTCCTTGAGTATCTTTGAAATCACAGCAGTCTCACTATTCTCCTTTCACCATTTTGTGAGACTGGTATGGGTCTGAGCACCACCATGGGAGGGACTTCAGAAGCAGGGAAGGGGTGAGCAGCACCACAGGGGCAGAGCCAGAACAGGGAAGTTGTGTCCTGCTCCTCACCTGTGTGAGGAACTCTGTGGGACATGACACACACCGTCCCTGCTCTTGGGCAGAGGAAAACATGGTATGAGACAAGGCCAAGTTGTATAGAAACATTTACATTACTAATTACACTGCTAATTGCAGAGTCTGACATTCCAGCAGCCTTTCTTCTACACAGATTTAAACCACTCTGCACGTTTTAGATGATCATTTCATTCTTTTGCCCTAGGGTTTTGGCTGTGATTCATTCTTTAATTTTAACAAAGAGAATCAGATCACATATGTAAGGTGAGTTGTGGGTGTCCTAACAGAAGGATTTGGCCTTATACGTCCCACCTCCAGATTATTTCTATTCCTTTTTTTTCCCCCTCCAAGCATGTTATTACTGTCCATGAGTCATTTCATTAATCCAGAGAGAAGGCCAGAAAACAAGTGAATAAACACCTGCTTCACAACCTTCTGCTGCACTGTTTACTTCTCTGCTAATGAATGAACAGCCGAAAAACAGAATTATCCTAACTGGGGACATGCAAAGGGACATTATCTCCCCTTTGTCAATGGCTGGTGCCTGGCTCAGCCACTGACTACACTGCAGGACCAGAAGATGATCTCTGCATGTTCCTTATAACTCTCACACAGTGAGTGCAATCACAGTGTAAATCATAGAGCAGTCACAGAACAGCCTGGGTTGGAAGGGACCTGAATCCCATAAACAGTGGCAAAAAACCACACATGCAAGTCAAAAAGAAGAGCACGGGCATCTTTTACCTTTCCTACTAATAACAGGGGAAAAAAAGGTGTGAGTAACACAAACAGCTGTGATGCCAGACACAGGGGCCTGCCTGCAGCAGCACAAGGTCATATCTCATGTGAACCAGGCTGGAACTCAGCTGGGGTTGGCTCTGTGCATGTGGCCAGGGCTCTCCATTTATCACAGATACAGCCAGCAGCCACCTGAAATGTCCTGCTCCCCTCTAGAGCTGTCAGAGCCATCCTATCTCCAGTGGCATGAATAAAGACAGAAGATCAAGGACTAAATGAGAAACAAATTAAGTGCAGCCTCTGTTTTGCCCTCCCAATTACAGGACTTCAAGGTCTGTCTGCCATTGTGGAAGCCTGGATTTGACTGTCCCTTGCAGTCCAGCAGCTGCAGGTTCAGATGAACTGATGTTCAGTGCAGCCCATGCTCCATCCCAGCTCATCTGGGATTAACAGAATCAACAAGCCTCCCTCAGAAGCACAGACAGAGCTAAATCTTAGGACCATTATTTCAAACACTCTAAGGTATTTAGTAAGTCCCTTTCAACTTTCAAGGATAGGAACATTTCCTTCATGAAAAAAGTATTTGATGCCCAAAGATGGCACTCGAAGTAATATGCAGATTACATTAAATTATTTTCAAAATAAGGCATGAAGCTAAATTTGTGCACTTTACATATTCTTTCCCCTTTGTTGCTACATGTGCTTAAGATTTTGGAATTTAGTCTAACATTTATATTTCTGCACTTTGATGCACTGTTGAACATACCCTGCTCTGATCCACTTTCAAAGAGAATCCATTAATTTTTATATCAAGGCGGGTGATGTTCATCCCTTCAGCTAAACACACAGCCCAACAGAACGTGAAATTCAGCTTTTGGCCATTCCATGACAACTTCTTTTCCTGCTTCCATTGCATATCAGGACAGCAGCTTGTACATGACTCCTCATGTTAGTGATGCATTTCCATTTTTGTGACAACTGGTCACATGTGAGGCTTTTAAGCCAACTGTACACAAACAGAGGAATCTGCTTAAAATATATTCCTGGTCTGTGATATTGCCACAGCACACTGAGTTGTGTCACCTGGACTTCTCAAGACTTAGAAAGATGGACAGAGAGACTCCAAACCCGAGACAGGATGCTCATATCCCAGTGGCTGGCAGCATTTGAGATCGACAGTCACTATTTCATCACACTCCTTGATAGCTTGTGACACACAAACCAACACAAAGCTGGCATTCAGCACGTCCAACAGCCTTTCCCTAATGTAAGACTACTTCAGAGCACAGTTTCCTTCTAATCCAATAACAAGAAACAGAAGAAACCCCAAACATGGCACAGAAGCGGTCACGATCTGCCAGGCAGCTTCCTACAGAGCTGAGGCGCAGATTCTGAGCAACATTTACAGACCCACAACTCCCTGTCCTGCCAGGCCTCCCTGGCATGTGCAGAACAGGCAACTCCAGCCAGGGCTCTTCCCCTCTGCTGCTCTCCTCCTCTTCCTTGGACAAAGCAATGCCCAGTGGCAGAGGGGAAAGAGAAAACAGAGAAATTGAACTGCACAACATTCACTGGGTAAGAGAGAACCTTACCTGCGTAATGCTGAGGGAAAGGGCAAAAGGGAATTTGACAACAACATTTTTGGAGGCTTTGTGCCAGACTACCTCCTTCTATGTACATAAATATATATTTGTGTTTCTGAATTGAAAGCATTTGGGTCACAAAACTTGAAATATTTCTGTTTGTGCATTACTTTAGGATATATAACTTCAAAGATCAAAGCAACACAAAAAACACTCTTGACATGGACATCATCATCATCGAAACAGAAAATTAGCATGGCTTTTTTTTAATCATTTAGGCAGGATGGTATTTCTGATTAATAGAAATTTGAATTAAATTTCTCCTTTCATGTATGCAGCAGTTAATTCTAATCAAGCAAGCTCAAGGTCTTCCGTTGCCTGGATAGTACTAATTAGATTCTTCCACATTATGACTTCGTCATATGCATCCATACATGGCATACAAATATCAACTTTCTTTTTAACAAACATGAACTTTCCTTTCAAATTCTCACTGGAAATAATTTTCTGGTTGTGGGAACAAAATCTGTTCCAAAGGAAAACACAAAATCTCAGGAATCCTACGGAAAAAAAGTATCAAGCTTCAAACAAAATGCTTTGAAATTAATTTACTTCATACAAAACATGATCACCATGAAGGTTTTGCACAGAAATAAAAGTAACACTTCATATGGGACTGTGGTTAAGGGAATAAAGTTTGATGTGTGTGAGTGGCTGCAGATACTACAAACCAAACATTATTACTACAGTAATGACTGCTGATTGCAGAGTTCCTGTTGGCCAGGCATGTCACTGTCCAGCAGGAGCTGGTGGAAGCTCTCAGGAGTAGCAGCAGATGCCTTGTGACACAGGCATGCACCTTCTGAGCTAATCACTGATTACTAGATGGCTGTTCCAGGATCCTCAAGGAACAGCTTAAAAACTGACTTTGTGCAGGAATGACAAATCATTGGAGAAAACATCTGATAGCTCTCCTGAGTGCCAGCCAAGGTTTGAGCTGGATGCAGAGAATCTATTATGAAACAAGGAGGCAGACCAAGCTGAGTCACTTTAAATCAGGAAATGCAATTCCTTCCTACTCCTCAGATTTAAAATATCCTACAGCATAAAACTTCCATAGGATTTTTTTTAATGTTTAGGGAAGAAACAAAAATACTGCAGTCAGGTCTCTCTGAAGGAAGTACTCGTGAGTTTCAAGCAGTATAAAATACATTAAACTACTGAAATCAAGAAGAAAATCAGAGGATTTAAAAGGAAAATATCCAGACCACCTGATTTTACTCTTTCTTGTTAGGTGCATTTCTTTGTAGATACCTTCTCTTTTCCTCAGAGGGTGATTTTTCCTACTATTAGCCATTGCTTGGAACTTTCCTCCTTATCATTTTACAGACAATGACGTTTTCTTGCTTCCTGCCAGGTAATGGGATTCCTTGAAACTCTTCCAATCCTTCACTCCACAAGGAGTTCAGAAATAAAAAAAGAAGCGGTACAACTGCTATTGAGTCAAGAGAAAAAACCTTGCATCATGGAATGGTAGCCTTGGGACAACTAATGAGAATTTTATTCAAGACAGAAGTCAAACTTGCAGCAGTAAAGTGCAAGGTAGAAGTGCAAAATTCCAAAAGCAAAATGAAAGATAACTTCACCTTACAAGGTCTCTGCAAGCAGCTCACTCAGGCAACTTTAGGAGGGCAGAAGTTAATCTGCAAAGCTTATTTATTCAGTTATTAGTTGCTCTAGAAAAAAAAAGTTCTATTTATTTGGTTCACTACCAGCATTTATTCAAAAGTTTCATTTAAAAACATCAAGTTGATCCTTGCTTTAGACTAACTCAGAAAAAAACCCTGGAGTCTGTACTGTAGATCTATCTTTAGGAAAACATAATTATTTCTGAATCCAGGAACTGCTCTGGGTTGGAGCAGCAGCTAATATCCTAACCAGAATTTCCTTGATCATTACTCAAGCAGTAGCATTTTTATTTTAAAAAAAAACCTTAGTCCTCCTCCCCCACCAGTATTTCTCTTCTAACACATTCCATTCTAATTTTAGTCTTTTGAGAAGTTTTTTTTGCAGATCAACCCACTCTTTTTCACATTTAAATAATTTTCAGTTTTTAAAAGAGCTCAGTTTTAGCAGGTGCTTCAGTAGCTAGGCAATAAGAAGTCTCTTGAGAACATCTTCCATGTTTCCCAAATGGATTAGCCTGGAAGTTTGGGAAGAAGACATTAGGCAAAATAACCATGCTGTTTAAGAGCTTCATTCCAGCTTTGAGATCCAGAGAAAGAAATGCAGTCCCCAAAAGAAGCATTTGTGCTCCCTGTTAACAAATGAAGAAACAGCTGCTACCCTGGCAGTACTAGGATGGACCTTGGAGGCAGGAAAATTCAACAGATACACTCAGAAGCCTAACATGGAAGCAAAGAATGCAGCTCCTCCTTTTTGGCATTATTCAGTGTCACTGTAGCCCCAGGACCAAGAATGCTCAGTGGTTTGCAACCATGGCCCCAGTGAATGCATTTCCCTGGCTCACAGTGGGAAGGGCCCAAGCAGAGCCTGCAGCTCCTCACAACTAAAACATGTTTTTTATCAGCAGCAATGGGAGCTGAACTGAAGGTCAACATATCCCTCCCCAAATAAGAGAGCCTGGCCCTCTCTGTCATCTCTGGCTATAAGGAAAGACACCTTTTCCCTCTTTTGGCTCCTGGAAACTAAAACCACTGCAGTAGATTTCAGCAACTTCTTCTTTTTGTGGTCCCAAATAGCAGGAGGAAACTCACTGACAGTGATGTCTCTGTGCCTTCATAAAGTTAGAGCAGACCTGTGAGACATCTGGCAGATTCATGAGGCAGGAAATTTTAAAATAAATTTAATGCTAGGCATCATTTACAGATTTACCAGAATAGATGTTCATCTACAGTCACGGGGTTATCTTCCACATTTCCCTAGAGTGCAGCAACATCCTCCTTCTCCAGTGCTAAAAAAGACTAATAAAGAATTGAATCTATCTTGCTATGTCTGTACAGAGGTAGCACTTGCAGTAAAAAGTAAGTTGAATACAACAGCAGACATTTCTTATCTTATTCTTCAACATGATGTATCATCCCCCATTTCTGCTCCCTTTGCTCCACTAAATTCCTCTAACCCCACAAACTGAAAAGAAATAATCCTATTTTAAAGCTGGACTTCATTCTCAAGAAGAATTTTCTTACCTGGTGCAAAGATTTCAGGGAAACATTTCTTCAGGAGATGTTATTACCTAGGCTTGCTGTAACCTCAATTTTCCACAGGTGAGATACATTTCAGTACAGAGCTGAAGACTTGCCTGTTTGCTTGCAAGAATTTTTAACAAGATTTTTTTGTTTAGAGGTTTTGAGTGTGTGTTCTCTGTCTCTCAAGTTTGCTTCATCGCTTTCATCCTTTTTAGGCTCTCTAAAAGAGAATTAACCACGTCCATTCCCAGCTATGCCAGCTCCACTGCTGAGAACAGCTGGGTGAAGAGGGGAAATATTTGAACCTTAAAAAAAGAAAATTCTATTATTTCCACAATAAAGCTCTCCAAAACATTTACTCTTAGAAAAAAGGAATTCTCCTGCATGTAAAGTCATTTCCTGCTTGTTTCCGTCTCCTTGTCCCTGAGGCTTGTTAGCTGAGCTGTCTAATCCTTGGGTTAAGCAGGAGAACACATCAGAGCACCTGAACCCATACTAACACCTCCTCCCCACCTGGACCACAGGTCTAAAACAGTACAAGTGCTCATGACTCCCTGCAAGTAATTAAAACCTTTGGCTCTCTCCTCCTCACTAAACTTTCCTCTTCCCAAAAGCACGTTTGTCTAAACATGGGCCAAATAAAGTGTGAACTGAAAAGAGGACAGGGAAATTAGATCAAACTGAGTATGTAGTATTCTCATTATCCCTCATGTCAGACAAGTCAGAAGCACTTACATAATTGGGCCTCCAGACTCCAGGCAGTGAAGTGTTAAGACAGAAAAGCAATCCCAGGACTGCATGCTGGGTTTTGACAAATAGAAGAACATAGACTTAGGCCAAGAGCTTATCATGAATGTGAGTTTTTAATTGTACCATGCCAAACCCAGGTTCACTATATGGCACATATGGTCAAAGAGGCAAGAAAGTGTGTGGTGCAAAAGCTGGGAAAAAGAGGGAGAGATTTCCCTGCATGCCTGGGCACACATTTGTGTGTGGATCAGAGAAGGAGCACTGGTGAGAGCACATGAACCACGTGTGTGAGGAGAACAGTGCAGAGAAACACAAGGGGAGGCAGCGGCCCATGAGCAATCGCTGTGAAAAGGGATGGGGGTGGGGAATTGTGCACAGTCCTTTTTTTAGCTTCTGCTGTGAAAAATAAATAGACCTTTTAATCTGTGTTCTCTTTGAAGCCTTCTCTATTGACCATTCATTTCTTCTGTCCCTTCCTAGCTCTTTACCTCCTCTATATGGCTGATGAATATGCAAATGCATAATCAGTTCTGTAATAGCCTATCCTTTCTAAAAACAGGCTATAAATTTGGATCCTGAGCAGCAGGTTCTAAAAAGCCTATTATATGACATGGCTGGAGGAAGAGGCAAGACCCAAACACCACTATCAGCTCACCAGAGCGCTTTATAATGTGTGTGAATGTAGGAAGGAGGAGGGTCCTCCCCAGAGGCTTGCTGGCAGGCAGAGGGGCTACACCTTTTGAAGAGTCACAGGCCTGGGGAAGGGCCTGTGATGCTGCAGGGTTTGGGGAGCTGATGGCAGGTTCAGATTTGGGGGGTTGATGGCAGGTTCAGATTTGGGGAGCTGATGGCAGGCTGGGTTTGGGGAGCTCTCAGAGCTGACAGGGCAGGGGGCAGGTGGGGCCAGACAGAGCCGAGTCCATGGGATGCTCTGTACATCCCTATCTCTCCATGGGGCACATAGGCCCTGCTGGGGGAATGCCTGAACCCCAAATCTGGTCCCTGGCAGCCCCTCCCAGCTCCAGGTAACACAGAGTCAGGTAAAACATGAACTGTTCTGCCCCACTGGGCTGAAGAAGGCAGCAGTGCCCAGAGCAGGGTGGCAGTTTGAGGCCACAAACCACAGGGCAGCTGTTTGCCAGCTCCCAAGGAGTCTCCTCCTTCCCTCCGTGCAATAAACACAAACCCTTCAGTCCAATATTTGCATACACTTCCATGGCTGCCATTTTGAGGCCCTTCTCTGGCTCCTTCAGGGCTTGACAGCATTCCTGGGTGCTGTTGCTGCAGTGTAGAAAACAAGAACTGTTAGTCTGAGTTTAATGAGATGGGATTGTCCTGCCACACAGGGACAGAAAGCTGAAGGAGCTGTGCCAGGTGCCGCAATTCCAGCTTCTGATACGCAGTAAATACTGGAAGCCCACAGAAAGGAATCAAGCCTAGCTGTGTTTTACAGACTTTTTACAGAAAACTACCTAGGAACAGATGTACCTTTGAGCTCCAGATTGAACTGACAAGCCAGAAGGTACCAAGTGGGAACAGAGAGCTCCTGCTCAAATCTTGGCCAAGGCAGAGGAAAAAAGCTGGCCTGCAACAGTCTCAGTGGCACTGTCCCTGAGGCAGACAGGACAGCACATTATACACTTGCTCTGGGAACATCCATAACCTCCGAGAGCTCCCCAACACAGAGACAAAAAAGCAGCAATAACGTACATACCTCCCTCAAAAAATTGAGATAAAGGAACAGAAACTTGGACCTGGCTATATCTCCAACCCTGAACACACCACAACTCTTCATTTGCAGTATTCATTTCCAGGTTCTGAATAATATTTGCATAATTCATTGGAGTAATATGGCAAAACAAAAATATACAGGACATGCTATAATCACAGGTATCTGGAACATGAAATAATTTAAAAATACAACTTTACAGAGATTGATACTTAAAACCAAAACCTTGTCATCTCAAAAACGTTAAAAGCTGGGCAGCCTTTGAATGTGGACATCATGGAACACTTTCTTCTCCCCTTCCCTGTCACCTTCAACACATATGTATCTTGCAAAGCAATACAAACTCTGCAACAACTCAACAAAAAACAGGGATGACAGGAGGAAGGAATGTTAAAAACTGATTTTAATAAATCATGTTACAAAACCCTAGGACCAGTTCACAAAGGAGAATTGAGGTCACAACCATCACTCTGAAGATGGGAAGTGGGCTCCCCTAATGAGGTCCAAAGCCTTGAGCTGAGCTTTGCTGTGTGTCACTCTGATCTGACAATTCAGATCCACTCTAGAGCCCAGTTTTCCTTTTAATCTTTTTACATTTCTTCCAAGTCTATTAACACACCAGTACTCTGTGTGCCTTCCTCAAAGGTGTATTTGTCTTCATCACTGGAAGCACATAATTTTCATCCCAGACTCTGGTAACACTTCCACAAATATTTGTTTCAACTAAACTAAAAATAAAGCCAAAACCCAAAATGCAGTGAGAGAAAATATTTTGATCATGAAATAAAACATACCAGTAAACCAAGGCCAGGTTCCTATGAATTAAGAAGAATTAAAATAGGAAAAAAACAAATGGGTGGATATACTTGAAAGTAATCTTCTTTAAGTGGTGAAAATCTTTGGATCCTCAAACACCACCAAATCACCATAAATAAAGTAGAACCCTCCCTCCTCCCGCCCCCAGGAAGCAAACCAACCCAAACACCCCACAATTTGCTGTGATCAGCACATCTTAGGCACAGGATCTGGAGATAATTACCAGAAGGGATGCTGGCAGACACCCGAGTCCTTTCAGAGAACATGCATTTGCCACTTCTTCCCAAATTTCAAGTCTCTCTTCTAAAGCAGTTCCTTGCATGTCCAGCTGCATGCCCTGGAGGCTGTGGATCCAAGGGGAACAGCGACATTCTCTGCAGGACACTTTCAACTATTTAAATCCTTACTGAAACTCTTCACATAAAGTAACATTAAATTGAAAACATTACAAGAGAGAGGTCTGACAGTGGCAAAGATACAACATAGTAGCTACAGCTCAGAAAATTTACATGTTATCAAATGGGAATCCATGACAAACTCAAATCTTCACACGAGATTACATGAAGACTTTATGGAAATGCAAATGTATGGATGCTTTTCCCTGTAACAAGAATAACTGTTTACAGTTTAGGTGATATTCTGTAACTATAGGAGGTAAGTTTAGAAATATAGACTATTACCAATTCTACTAAACTACTAAAACACTCTTAGCAGAACACTTGGCACTTTTCTATTCCCCAGTTTAAAACAGCAGCAAAAGTTACTCTTGTAGATGGCTGTTAAAGCCTCAGTGCATTAGGATGCTGAGACTGCCTCCTGTTCTCCCCTCTTGTCCTACACAGTTAAAGCCAAACCAAAAACCTGCAACATTTCTGGCATTACTGTACCTTCCCATTCAATGTGCAACAGAATCATGTCAGACCCATTCGTCTTCAAAAGCAAAGCCCTGATTCAAGTTATCAAAATGTTACCACACTGTTCCCTCTTTGCAGGATAGCATCTTCCCGGTCTCACTGCCTTTGTGGTGTGGACTGAAGCAATCATATGATTTTAAATTGCTCTGTTTAACTTTTAGCCTGTACCCCCAGGTCCCTGGCTGCTGCCCTCACTGGTTGTTGCAGCCCGGGGCCGCAGAGGAGGCGCCCGCCTGCTTCTGCTTCTTGCGGCGCTTGTTCAGGAGGCGGTTGTTGGATGTTTTCAAGTCTTTGATTTTCACCTGATCATAGTCCACCCTCATGGTTGCCAGAGCACTGGTCATCTCCTCCTGAAAGCAAGAAAACAATGTATTGAAGCCCCTGAGGCAGCAAGCACACAGCCACCCCACACCACAGCCCGGAGGGGAGGGATGCAAGGAGCCCTCTGTCACCTCCTGGCCAGAGAGAGCTGAGCCCTCTGTGCACTGCACCAGGAGCAAAGGCTTCCTTCCAGCAGGGCCTCAGTCAGCAGGAACTGTTCACACAGCATTTCACACAGGAGCACACAGGACCATGCTCTGCTGGCCTAAATTCCATCCTGTCCCTATGCCCAGCACTTCCCTCTGGCTGGCTCTGTGCTCCCACACAAAGATATTTAAAAGTATGTGCTTCAAATTCACATGTCTCTTTAGACTGAATTAATGCTTAAGTGCAGGGACATTTTAAACTTTTTAATAAGGTTGTAAAGAAAAATCTGTTTCAGTAAATAAATGCCTAAACATGTGGTTTAGGAAAGGAAAAACAATTCAATATCATGGGCATCTTAGTAGCTCGAGGGAATACCTCTGGGATCTATACAAAAGCACAAGCACAAGAAATTCTCAGAAACATGGAAAATAAGGCAGCTAAGTGAAAATATCTGTTTAATCTCTGACTCAGAATGTAAATGTTGCCTAGGTCCTAGAAAATTTTGCCATTACATAGCTGAGCAGCTGAGATAATACATCGGTGATTTAAATAAAATCAGTAATCAATAAAATACACTACAGGAGTGTTGCAATTGTCAAAATTCTAGGAATGTGAAGTGCAGAAAATTCAGAACTAATTGTAAAAGCATGCCAACCTGTTAAAGGCCAGCAGGAAAGAGTTAAGACTTTCAGTGTGCCCTACAGTTTCACTTTGCAGGAAGCATTCAGCAGTCACTGGTACACACAGTAGGTGAGGCACTTGTTCAGATTAAGGAAAAGACAATTTTTTTTTCTCTCCTCTTCCCCCCACCAAATGTCACAAGACAAGACTAAGGTTATTCAGTGTTGTTCTACAATTCAAAAGCACTGCAGAAAACCAGAATGCAGCTCAGCCCTCCTACCTGTCCCCCTACATTTTCAGCATATTCATCACTGTAATGGAGTTCAAACTGCCCCAGCACTGTCCCTGGGTACATGCAGTGGCTCATCAGGAGCATCATCAGTACCTTTGATCATAAAGGCCATCTTTGTTGATATCTGGTGCAGCTGCCAGATGAAGCTCAAATATAATTCTTTTTTTTTTTTTAAACAGTTATCATATACACTACTGTTCTAACCAAGACTGTTTATGCCTCCCTTGTTTGACATGACTGTATTCAAAATAGCCACAGTATCCAAGGAAATGTACATCCCCAGAGAAGGCAGCACATTGCATCTCCTATCACACTTGACTTAAAGAAATCTGTATTTGGACTGACTCACTTTAACTTCATCCCAGTGGTCTTTATCCTCTTGTAGGACCCGTGCAGTGTGAAGAGGAGTTGGTGGCACTGACATTGATCTCTGACAACAAAGAAAAATACCAGAAGAAATTCTGAAAAACAACATTTGGGAAGTGACTTCTTGCTCTTCTCTGTGTATGAAGGGCATAAAGCTTGATCTAACATCCTCCAGTGGCCTTCATTATTCCTGCTTCCAATCACTCCACAAATGAACTCATTCATATAGGAGAAAAGGATGACATTCCTCATACAACATTTAAAGAACAAAACCAGAGAGAAATCAATGCTGAGCTTCTTTTACCCTACTCTCTTCCAGTCCAAACAATTTATCCAATCCAGTGTTGGATAAATTTTTGTGTATGTTTTAGATTTTAACTGTCATTTCATTATTTATTAGTCAATGTCTTAAAGTGGTTAATTTGACCTTTATCTCCTAGGAATTGTTGTAGGAGACATTTTCTTGCATGTATGCATTAACTGAGATTACCACTTCATCAGACTAAGTGAGCCCCAAAGAGGAAATGACACAATTCTTCTGAGCAAGGCACAGCTTGCATCCACATGTCATGACAGTGTATCCACATGAAACTGAGATCTCTGCTCACCTGCCATGAAAAATCAGGAGATACTTTACATTAGAATAAGAGACAATTACTAAAGCATGAAGCACACCTCCCTGACTAAACTCAGCAAGAATCATGGCAATTCTCGTCAGTCCATAACCCAAAATATAATTTCATTTGGATAATCTATTTTCCTTATGCTTTCTACCCAAATTTGCTGTTTGCTGCTGTGGCACTCAATAGCTGCATGTCAGCAAAGTCTAAGGAGATCCCTGTACATCCCTGTGAAACAAACCCTACAATGGAACCAGTGCTTATGTTCCCCTGAGCCCAGAGCATCTTTGCAGCAGTCACAGAGGTGAAGCAGAAATAAATCCTGACTCCTGTATCCTCTGGATAAGGACCCCAGCTTGCCAGGGCACAGTTTTATCAAACACAGCTGGGACAAGAGAAATGGAAAACAAGCAGACTGCCTTCAGTGGTGTCCCTGGCCCTGTGGAAGGTGTTCTCCTTTTTGCTGTGAGCTGCTCCTTGTGAAAAAAAATCTTACACACAAGCAGCTAAATGAGTCTGTGCTCCATCTAAACTGACAATTTTTGCCTAGTTCACAGTAAAATACTTCTGCCATCCATCTCATTAAAATAAACGAGGGGAAAGAAAAAAAAAAAGAGGCACAAGCACCCTCCTCCATTGCTTGTGCAATTTCCCAAACATGTTTCCACTTTGGGATTTAGGAAAAGGAAGAACACAGACATTCACTGTATTGGACTTTCCCTCTCCCTCCCTCTGCCCCTTGTGAGCAGTAGGTTCAGCAGAAAAAAAGCCAACCTGCAGCTTTCTTCCAGGAAGGGTATTGCAGCAGGGCTGCAATAGGAGCAGGTGCAGCAGAGTCTGCAGACCTTATCCCTAATCTCCTCCTCATTAATTGGCTCTGTGCATATTCCAAGTAACAAGTGGCACTGTAGGTGGCAGCTTCCTCAGCTATTAGGCACTCACTCCATGAAATTCCTCACCTGCTGACTTCTGAAACACTATCTTGGGGCTTCAGACACTCAAAGCTGGAGGTATTTATCCTGAGCAGTGATTACATTTTCATTTGGTTAAAAAAAGACTCAGAAACATTGTCTGGGGTCTGTTCTACAGAGTCTTTACAACCTCAGTTTATCAGCTTTCTCATCTCTGGATGACAACACCTTTACTTCATTAGGATGTCCTACAGCTGCATTTGATTCCAAGGGCTTTCAGATCCTGCAGCAGGCATTGGGGGAATGGGGACTATCAGCCACACCTCTGCTTCTGCCCCGTCCTTTGAGGATCAGCACAGATACACCAGCACTATGGGAACAAAGGGCATTCTACAGCAGAAGTGATTCTGTTCCTGGCTGATGATTTTTTGGGCAGCAAGAACAAGACTGGTATTTTTTTAGACACAAATGTGAGAAGTATAACCCACTATTTTCAGGGGACACCTACAGAGCAGAGATGGTATCATGAAATTCAGTCTTGTAACTTCTGGGATTTGTGGCTCTGATTTGAAATAGTCCATCTTGTATTAATAAAGTAATTTTTAATTATTTTCCCCAAAAGTTTATTTTAAGGAGAAGTAAATTCAACCAACTCATAGAATGAAACCTGAACTGGGACTATTAATAGCTCTGTGTACCACGCTATGTGGCAATCTCTCAGAGGGCAGTAAGAGACCCTTGCTCCTCCCCCATGCATTTCCAAACTCTGCCAAAGATGAGAATTCCCATTGAGCACAGGAGCATGTTCACCCTAACACAGCTATGTACAATGATGCCTGAGACCACTAATAATAGCTCTTTAAATCCTGCACCGATGAAGTAAGCACATAGAGTGTATTTTTATATTTTTAAAGAGAGTAACACATGCATATGCTGCAGAGTCAACAGAGACTGCCTGCTCACAGAATAGAGAGACATCTTCGGCTGTTGCTTCCAAGGACACGGCTGTGGGTGTCTCCCCTTGTCTGTCCTCTGCTAGCACCAAGAATTGTGATTTTATGGGCAGGCGACCCTCTGTGGAGGGCACAGGAGGTTAATTAAGGGATCAATAGTAATAACAGCCCTTCTCCTGCTGTGCTGAGTGGAGCTACACCTAAGTTCTGCAAGTAAGAATCAATTCATGGTGTAAAAAGAGATATAAGACTCACATTAATCCATGGGTGATTCATAAACTGAGAGACTGTCATCCTCTCTGTGGGGTCAGTCTTCAGTAAATGGCGAATGAGTTGTTTGGCTGAAAAACAGAACCAACAGGGCATGGTGTAGTCTAGGACTGCATTCCCAAATAACCTTGGGAACACAAGGACCTGCTGAATGAAGTAACACAATTTTGCAGAACTGAAAACACCTCCTGATTGCTGTGACCATGTTAAGAAGCCATGTGCAGTGGGGCAGGTTACTGTGTTTAAAGAGGCAAAAGAGGAAAACATCCAAAACAAGAGGCAGGAAGGAAAGAAAAGGACTGGAGATTCCTGCTATGCTCTCTGCATCACCAAACCAACTGCTTTGAGAGCAACTACTGGAGAAAAAGAGAAGCACAGGAACAGAAAGCTGCTAAGCTGCCTGCCCCAAAGATGGCAACAAGCTGGGTATTATGGGCTGAATGAATACATAAGTTGATGTTTTGAGAAATGATGGAAGACAACAACTAGCACAGGCTGTGGAAAAAAGGAACAATGACAACTGAGAGGCCACTAAAAAGATAAAAAAGTCAAATAAACAGATTGAACAAACAGGCTTTGCAGCAGCTTTCTGTGAACATGGGATCTGCCAAAGCAAGAGCATTAATAACTGAGATATGAGATGGTGAGAGTCTAGACAAGAGTTTCATTAATGTGGGTGGACAGACTGGAAACACTGCATCCAAAGGAAGTTATTTAGAAGGACTTACACAAAACCTCCTTATGGAACCTATAAAAACTTCTAAATAAGAGTTCTCTTTTAGGAACATCACATGCAAGATTACTAAATGCTTGTAAGAAGTTGCCAGAGGTACACGTTTAGTTTGTTGCGAGAAGCTGCAAAGGACAAGGACAGCACAAGTAGGGAAAAAAGCAGCAACCTGCTGAAGGTGCCTCATCAGCCTAAAGAACACCCACAGAGGAGATGATATTAATAGGATGGAAGGTAGAGGGCCCCTATCTCCATGCACACAAGCATACAGAAACCCTTCATACAGTCTAAGTGTACGTTCTCTCACTGAGCTCCTCTAGCCTGTTTTTAACTGCTGGAATATGAACAAGACCCAAAGCAGAGAATATATTTAGCCAGAAATCCATGACTAAAACATCTCCCTCAACAATGTTCAGCAGGCTGTGCTGCACACACAGCCACCAGATCCAGTGAGGGGTGAAGATGCCACAGAGCACAGCAGAGTCCCAGGATAATCTGTTACTGCTAAACAGCAGACAAAATCAGGATCACAGCTATATAAAGGGCTTGCAAGAAAAATAGATAAGCCCAGACATTGCTGACCCTTCTCTTTAATATGACAGGCAGGTGAGAGCTCCAGCTTATGAGACTGTCAGGATAAGAGGCAATCAAAAATACCCACTTTCAGGATACTGATTTGAGCCCAGCAGCTTTTGATAAATGGCTTATACATTATACAAAATAGATTGTTGACCTTGATTTAAGTGGTGACTAGCAAATTCCCACATCCAAAAAAGCTAGCATGAAAACTTGCCATCCTTTGCTGGCTGGATCACCAAGGAGGGCAAAGACTGAATAAGTTCATAAGACAGTTTGCCTTTCTTCCAGCTCAGCTTTCATTTGGAGCTGTCCTGGCTGTCTCCTTTCTCAGGATTAGAGACTTCTGTTTCCAGAGGGTTTAATATCAGCATTCACTAGCACTAGCTGGATTTTGAAAGAAGGTTTTCAGTAGTCATTTACTTTTTGTAGCACTGAAGTTGCTGGCTGGTATCTGAGCTCCCAGTCATTCTCTGCAGCACTTTACAAAAAATTGATTTAAACTGTAGTAGAAAGGGAAACAAAAGCTCAGACATTTTTAGAAATGGTCTCTTTATAAGCACTGCAGTACTGCAAACCCCCTTTCACACTCATCAGCACCAGGGAGGATTTTTACCTTCCTCTGATACCTCAGCCCACTCTGGATTGGGAAATCCATATTGCCCCATCCGAATTCTTCTCTTCATCCCTGGAGAAATGGCTTGACCAGTGTTTGAGTAGAATGGAGGGAATCCACAAAGGCTGTAAGAGTGGACAAAAGAATTTTTGAAACTAGGGAAGTCCTTTCACCTCTTAAAAAGTTTTATTCAAGCTTCAATTCTACTGCAGGCTGCACAATCCCAGTGAACTTGTGAGTGCAGATTTAACAAGTTGTGTTCTCTTTCTGTTCACCAAGTTCCTTCCCAAATACTCACAGAATATATGTGATGACACCCAATGACCACATGTCACATGATTTGTCATACTTCTCAGGACCAAGGACTTCTGGGGCTGGGGAAGATGAAAACCACAAGTAAACAGACTACCAGGTATTTCTCTTCATCTCCATCACCTTTTAAGTAGCAGCACACTTCAACAACAGGTATCAAAGGCATTAAAAATGTAACTCACTGCAGGAACTGGGTAGCACTTTTGATTGACAAGTCCCTAAAGAATCTTAAGTAGCTTTAAAAAGGAGGAACAGAGCTGGAAAAATGCCCTACTCCTCACCTTGGTGTCTCTCTGCTCAAAGGATTACTAAGATTACCAAAAAGCAGAAGGAGCTACAGCTAAATGTGTATAGGGGAGACACTGCACTGAAAGAGGCAGGAGCATATGTTCCAGCAATCAGAATAGAAAGGCCCTACTGGAGCTGTGATAAAATTTTGAACGATACCTGGGTGGTGTGTTTAGCTCCAGCAGCTACAGGGTACTGCATTTTTCTTTGGCCTCTAGAGCATTATATTTTTTCCACTAAGTAACAAAATTAGACAGAGATACATTTAGAGGGGATTTTATTTTTTGTCCCCTGGGGCAGGTAAACTGGCAGGGAGCTTGATTTTGTAAGGAAAATTATTCTTTAAACATATGAGCAATCATGATGGTTTATAAAAAGGTGTTGAGGAGGGAAATGTCAGCTTGTTTATACACAAATATAAAGGCATAAAAACATACATGTGCAAACTCCTAATATTTTATCACTAAACCCCGCTTACAAAAATACAGAAGTAATCAGAAAGAGAGTATTGCTAATGTGATTATCTGCTCCCAGTAAGTCTCTTTCAATACAGAAAACTATACAATCTTTAATCAGAGAAGTAATTTTTCCAACAAATTAAGTCCTTTTTCCAGCAAAGAAATTCCAAGCATTGACTGCCCCAGTCAAATCATATGATAAATGACTATTAACTCAAGACTAAAATGAGTGCATAAAGGACAGTCTGCTGTGGCACTCATTACACAGTGCTTCAGCTTTGGACAAAATGAAGGAAAAATCCTTCTGTGATAGTCATGTTGGTTCTTCATTACTAATTCCTCAATTTGCCAGCTTAAAGAAGTTTTACAGCTGAGGTAAGACTCTCCTCTCTTACTGCATTAATTTACGCTAAGGCAATTTTTGCACAGAAACCCCCAAATATCATGAAACTCAATTCAAATTATGGCTATTACTGCATCATTGAGAAGAAACATCAGCTTATTTCAAGTGTAATCAGAAGGAATTCCCCCCTCTCTCCTTGTATATCCTCTTTTGTATCTCCTGTGAGGGCTGTTTCCTCTACCACCAAGGCAGAAAGCAGGAGCACTGAACTGTACTGGGATCAGACTAGGTAAACTGGATTGGATCCCAGTTTAAATCCCAGAGGCTAACACTTCACATTACATCCACAACAGAAGACATCCCACCCACTTTAAGGGAAGGAATGACAGAAACACAGAAGAAATGTGCCTTGGATAACTCACCCACATAATAAGGAGTGTAACAGGGGGTCTGCAGTGCATTTACAGTGGTTTCTTTGGCAAAGCCGAAGTCTGTGAGTTTGAGCACAGTATCTTTGTCTTTAGATGTGTAAAGCAGGTTTTCAGGCTGGAAGGTCACCAAAAGAGGATAAACAGGACAATGAAGAGATGTCCCTAATGAGCTGACAGGTCAAATTCACCACCAACATTTAGGTCCTCTTACTTCTATCACAACCCCACTGAGAACACAGAAAGTTCCCTCCCAACATGCAGCACTTCTCCTCAGACTAAGCATCCTTCTTAGCAAGGTGTAAGGGAGAGCAAACCACAAGACCCTGTCCAATGGGGTATCCAGTCTGGCTTCTAGAACCTCTTCCAGCTCCCTGCACTTCCTGGGACTGCTCTGTGGGGTGACAGCTGATCTGACACCACGCTGTGCCTCAAGCACCTGAAGGGCAGGACAAGGGAAATCCTCAGCCGAAGTCTCCATGAGCAACTGACACAACTCCATCAAAATTAACTGATACAGATCTTTTGCTGCTCCCCCCTCCTCTGTCTCCTGAAACCTGAGTTAATTCAACTCTTGCTCCACACTCCATACAGGCAGAAGTGGCACAGAGGGGAAATACAAGCTCTTGTGCCCAAAAAGGGGAACAACGGAGTATTTCCATTATCTACAATTTGTTCAACTTGTTTCCCAGTTTACCCCCCCGGTGACAGCATGATGTGTCAGTCCTCCCTCCAGCTAAACATACAAACATCTGTAGAAAATCCACCAGCTCAGAGCTGTGGAATTGATCTGATGCCTCAGTCTATCATTACAAGCCCTGCTCTCCAGCACATCCATCCCTCACTGTGTTCCTGTGCTGGAAATACCAGGGTGCAGAGAGCTTGGCTTTGCTTGTGCTGTGCACTTCAGAGCATGAACACAAAATACAACCCTACAAACTCTGTCAAACCCCTACAACGAGACTGGGGTCCAAACTTTACTTCATTAAACACTGGCAGTAACTGAGATCTCCCTATTTTCCTAAATATTCACATTCCTTATTGAAGTGGGTTAGATGCATGAAATTAGTATTGTTCCTTCCAGAAGTATCCCGTTTTTCTGAAGGGGGTTTTGCTGTTTGCAGTTTTTGTGGGTTGGGTGTTTTTTAAATTTTTGTTTGTTTTTGGGTTTTTTTATGAAAGTATGATGCTGAAAGCAACTAATAACTGGCAAAGCCTGTACATAGAGGCATCTATAAGCTACAGGTTCACTTGAAGCAGTGCTATTTTCTTCCTAATTAATGGATTGCAAGTGGGCAGTACCTCTTTAACTAAGCATCTGACTGTCATGAGATTTTTCTGCATTCCGTACACAACTGGAAGGCATTAGCACACATGAATATTCCAACCTTGGACTAGTTGCAAACTAGTGAGCAAAATCCTTTCTCACACTGGCAGAGGAACAGGAAAACTTTGACCATCTGACTGCATTGCCAGTTCTGTTAAAATCACTGCTGCCCAGTTTTTTTCCTGCCATAAGTTCTATTCCCCAGCCCACACACCTTGGGGTCTCACCTTGACGTCTCTGTGAGCGATGTTCATGGAGTGCAGGTACTGGATGGCTGTCCCAATGTCTCTCATTATTTCAGAGGCCTCTAAAAATACAATTTTAGAGAAAGGTCACATTAACATTCCCACTGTAATTCAGGGACATGCTTGAGAATGCTTATGGCTTACAAACAGCTTGCTGGAACATGGGGCAAGCATCAAGACTAGAGAAATCCTAAAAGGAGCCCTAACAGCTGTGTTTTGGGTTTGTAGGCACCAAGCCCCAAACTGCCTGGCTGCTCAATCTCCTCCTGAGCAGGCACTGCAGCCCAGCAGCTCAGACTCCTCAGAAACTTGGAAATTTGTGCTTTAATTTACCAAAAAAAGCAGCAAGAGCAGAGCAGGTACACAAGCAGCAACTGTTAAGAAAGGAGCCCCAACCATAACCTTATCTGTAATTGTCCAGAGCATGTCCTTGAGATTGTTTGAGACAGAAATTTAACTTTCAGCTTCTAGTTCAGGGGTAGGAGGATGATTTATCAGATTTTCTAAAAATAGAGCAAGATAACAATATAGTAATTTTCGGATAGGTCACATCTTAATTCCTCACTATCTTTAGAAGTTTTTCATCAGCAGGAACAAAATCAACAGTTCTATTCAGCAAAGCCCAAACTGCCAACTTTGAAATAATACATTTCAAAAATTTAACATAGCCCCAGCGGGAAATTCTAGTGGTGGAGCTGCCTTGCAACAGCAGTGCTCTGGGAGTCTGGGAAGCTTCATTTACCCAGGGAGGGGTTTCAGAGCAGGGAGGAATGGCATTCCCATGTGAGCATTATATCACATCTCCATTGGCAGGGAAACAATAGAAACTTCAACCTGATCCTCTGGGTTCTGCATAGTCAGAACTTGTACTGCAACCTGGAATCTTTTTTCACATGGCTTGAGACTGAAACTACACAATCTTAGACAAGGACAATCAGAATGCAGAAACACTCCTATTCTTTGGGGGAAACCTTGCACAACCTCCTCCTTCCTGGTCCTAATGGGAAGCTGTGGCTATATGAACAGGCAGTGAACCTGAGGAATCCAGTGGCACAGGGCTCATTTACCCCAGGAAAGAATGAAGGTGATTTTTTGTTTAACCAGGTGACTTCTGAGTATGTATTTATAATGTTGTACAATTCTATATAACATAGAAAAATAATGTTTTTAGCAGAGTGTAGTCACTTATGTTCATGGAACCAGTTTTTTCCCTGGAATATGTATTTTAGGGAAGAACAAATAAAGTTTCTAAAAATGCTCATTTTCCCTGCAAAAGTCTCTTATAGGACTAAAAAGGATTCATCCTAGGCTAGGAAACACAAGAGAAGAAAACAGACTGGCCTCTACACCAGACCTGCAAAATAAGTCGCAGTAATTTACAAGCCTGAATGTGTATTTTTCTACTTATAATTTTCTCAGGCCAAACACTATCCCCTTACTAACATTAATGGTTTTACTCTGAGCAGAAACAATCTCTTGTCTGCTGTGAGGGGGCAAGGAGAACCATGGTCAAGCAAACCTGTGGTTCTCTGCCAATAATAAATAGCAAACACAAGAAAAATAGCAAGACTAGTCTAGTGAAGCTGTCCCTGCCTCATGGCAGGGCTTTATTCTTGCCCAGTCCCTCCTACAGACAGGCAGGTTTGTTTGCAGTGCAGTTAATAACACTTCCTTTCAAGTAGTGCTTTAAAACCCTTGAATAGGAGATGTTTCATCAGATGTGATTTGCTCATTATACTCATGACCCAACAGTGTGCAGTGATGCTGCTTGAGGGAGAGCCAGAGTGAGATCACAGCAGGAGCTGCACTGATCATGGCAGAGGTGGTCTGGCACAAGACCAAGGATCAGGGGAACAAACACTCTCATCGTACAGAAATGAAAAAGCAGAGCAGATTTGTAGAAAGATTTTTCTCTAAACCTTCCACATTTTGCCTGAATTTGGCCAATTCTCATAATCCCTGGTTCTCAGGAACTTTCCATAATCGCCCTTAACACACAGTGGGATAAATAACAATAATAACAATGAACATCACCATAAATCAAATCAAAGAAAAATTCTTAAAAGGAAATAGGGGACAGAGAAATGGAGAAGAAAAAGTCTTTCACAAACTTCAAACTTGCGATGTTTCACCTCTCTCAGTGAAAGCTTGGTCTCCTCTCTCCTGGATCCTGCTAAACAGCTCTCCTCCCTCCATGCTGAAACAAAGAACACAAAAACCCCCACCTTATACTAACAGAAAGGACAAAATTAATACATGACTGTACATCCATACAATCTCATGGAACCACAGCAGGAACAGATAAAGATTACAGGCTGCCTCCTATGCCAGTGCTTCCTAAACATCACACTCACTCACATCAATGTGGAAAGCCATTCTGGTATGGCATAAATAGAAAGCAAAACAAGACCAGGGAGTTTTGATGCCTTCAGTTTAATGTACCCTGTCACAGGGAACATGACACACAAAGATGGGAAGTCAGATAGGCCAGTACTGAGAGGCTGACAATAATCTTGTTTCATGTAAAGGGTGGAGAGGAAGAAAAAGAAAGAAGCAAACACACCTAAAAGAATTATTAATTTGTCCTCAGTGAAAAGGACAGCAGCTGTGGTATTGGAGACTAGGGAGAGAATAGGGAAAGTTAAGAGTCAAAATAGTTACAAGACAGATCACATTGGATCATTGGATTTACATCTGAAGCTGATCACAACCAAAGAAGAACATATTGGCAGAGACATCTTTCAAAGGTGTATTAATCAGTCAATGCTTTAAGGAGGACAATTGCTATGGTGCACAATAAAAATCTATTTTCTGGTAAAGGTTCTTCATTCTTCCAGCATACAGGATAGCTGGAGCAGCTGCACATTTCTTACCAGTTCAAACATGAGATTTCCTGTGCAAACAGAAATTGTGCAACTGCCACCTAAGCCAACACATCCTCCCATTCCCTCCATCCCTCCAAAGGCAGTGCCTGGTGAGAGGTTGCTGCTGGTCCATACCATTCCATGACAATGAGCAAGCATCTCTTTCCATTATGGATGTTCTCATACACATCCAGGACATGGACAATGTGAGGACACCCCGAGGCTCGCCAGTGATACTCGACTTCCTGACGGGCTTTGGGGTTGTCATACAGGAGCTATGGAGGAAGAACAGAGAGCAAAGTCAGTGAGGGACCATTGTCCTGCTAACAACTGGCACCAACATGCACTGGGGCTCAAAGATGAGCCTCAGATGAGAAAACCTTTTCCAGCCAAAGGATGAGAATCCATCACAACATTTTCACCATCTCTGGGCTGTCCAGTTAGATTGAGAAATAGAGAAACAATTGGTCCCTTGAAACTGGAATGGCCTTGAATGAAAGTAAGGAGGGATCTTTAATCTTAGATGGAGACAGGCCTACCTTACCCACTTCTGGATGGGAAACAGCAAATTTTTCTTACATGTTTGCAGAACTTTTAAACAGAGAATTCCCCTGCTAAGGACAATAACTCTCCCACCTGCCCCCAGCTGCTGGGAGAAGAGACTTCCAGATGGGTACAGTGCAAATCTTGCAAGTTAAATGAGATTTGAAACAATAAGGACTTACAGTGACTCTGAATGTGCTTCTTAAATACTACACAATGCTTCTGACCCCATCAAGGTAAGATAGGGACCTTTGGCTATCCAGATGCTTGAACTTTTTTCTGTCATATGCAAGGCCAGTTTATTTTAAAGGCACTGCTCTCTAGAAGGGTAGCAAGAGCTCATCCTTCCTGATCCTGCAACCTCTCACACAAGAAGTGTGTCCCTTCCTGTCTGAATCACTGCTCTGTACCCAACACCACAACTGAGCTTTTGTGCAGTGGGGGCACATTGCTGAATCGTGCCTGTTCCTCTCTGCCTCAGCTCTCCAGACACCACTAACACTTTGTGACAGAGACTCCCTTTACTGCACATTTGTACAGCTCCTGCACAATACAGCTGTGATCTGAGTTTGATACTTTATGCCCTATGGTAATAATCATGGTGATGATGGAGCAGCAACAAAACTGATGTTATATAAAGCATTGTTAAATGTAGTGAAACAAAATAAAAAACAAGCAAAGAACAATCACCTCTGATATATTTGTGTTCGAAAAGGCCCACAACAACTATAGGGGAATTGTTTTCAGACAGGCAAATGAAAAGTATCATTGCTGCACTATTAGGCCTTAGCATGAAGCTCTTTCCATTCATGATTGCTATCAGATCCCAGCGAAAACACAACTGCATGATAATTGCTGAAAACAAGAATTAACATGTAATCTGTCATTAGGGACCTATGAATCAGAGCAGAAAACTGAAATTGCTTCCATCCAACAGCCAAGTTAAGCCACAAATTGTGTCACAGGCACCTTCAATACAGGCAAACACGTTTTTTAAAGGTCACAGGAAGGAAGATGCAAATTCTGTTTTCCTTATTGACTTCAATACAGACAATTTACACCACTGGGAAAAAAGTCTTACACCTCTTTACTGCTTCAGCATCACTTTCAGCAGAGCAGACCCAGTAACATGGCAGGAAAGGTCTGCAGCCCTTCATACAATGCTGGGGAAGTGCTCAGGAACAACTGGAAAGAGAATAAATGCTTCTGTTCTGGGTGGGGAACAGGAAAAGGGTGACAGCTACTCCTCTGCTGAGGGCATGTTTGTTTTTCTGTGAAGCACGGGAAGGCTGCAGGAGGGGACAAGTGGGCTCAGGGGGGCAGCTGGCTCTGTAGCTGAGTGTGCAGGAACCCCACACTGTGCCCACCCCGAGCCCTCAGCAGGGCTCCTAAGCTCCTGCACGGCACCAAATTTACAGCAGAGCAAGGGGCTGGAGGAGCTTTCTGGCCAAGCTCACTGCCCGTGCAGCCAAGCTCCTTTGGCACGGCTGACATTCTGCACCCACAGCACCCCCTTCTGAGAGCACTATCTGCCTCCTCCTCCCTGCTCCAGCCTGGCTACGGCCTCATTTCCAACACAAATAACTTCCTAAAGAAAGAGATGGCTCCAATTTGGACAAAGAGCCCACTAGTGAGTCCAAATGCGGCTGCTTTGCTTCTTTCAGCCATCAGCCCATTCAGCAGCCTTTCCTTCACAGCCACTGTGTTCTAGCTCAGTAGGACTGTCCATCAGAATTTTCCCCTCTGCCCTTCTGCATTTGGGCTGTTGCCTAGAGGTCTCTTCAAAAGTTCATTAAATTACATGTGCCACAATAAGGACCAAACACTCTCAAGACTAAGTAGGCCTTACAGTGTTTATTGCTTGGATATTGCTGGATTAATGCCACTTCTGAGCAGGACACTTCCTAAAACTTCTCCTCTATCCTGTGCTACTGATCAGACATTCCCATTCTCTATACTAATGTAACTGCACTATTATCCGTGCCTATTGTGCTTGCACAGTGCACAGAGATGTACCAAGTGCTTACGAAAATTGTTTCAGAGAATTGAATTCTCACTCTCTGAAGAGCTTTTACAAGGCATTTTGATGCACATAAGGATTCTGCAGTTTCTTTTCTCCACCCTTCAAGTAAGTTTTGTACACTTCTTCATGCCAAGATTGAATGTACTCATGTCAAGATGACACCTGGAGGAGCAGAGAAAGGGAAATTCAAAAATAAAGAGCAGATACACATACCAAGTAACATCTGATATACCAACCAACTGTTAACCTTTGGATTACTCTTCCTGAACTTCAAAAATAAATTAAATCTTCTCTTTATGTCTAAAACTGGAAGGCAGAACTGTACCTTTTAAGACATTTTAGAGCCACAAAATGAAAGCTGTGTAGGGTTGAAAGCACCAATTGCTGCAAAATTTAGGTGAGGATTTAGAAACACAGTCTAAAATTAAGGACTTGTGATTAAATATCACAAGCTAGCAAAGAACCTAAATGGATATTCTGCCATCTTCCTGAGCCCAAAGAGCGACTGTACTTCTCTTGCTGCAATAGCTTTGATAAGACCCCAGCAAGGTTCCCTGACATTGTACAAAAGTGCAGAGGCAGTGAACAAACCCAGAATTTCAGATCAGTTTTCCCGTGCTGCTGGTTTGAGGGAAGAACAGCTTTGGGAACAGGAGCCCCCAGCCACTGGCCTGAAGTTCCCTCAGGGCTCAGCTGAGTCACAGCATGTCATGATAGGCTGTGGGCAGGATCATGAACCAGCCCAGTTACAGAAGCACACAAACCCCAAGAGAAATGCTCCATCTCCCAATTTCTCACGAGACCAGACACAAAGCACAGCAGCCCTTGCACAACTCCATGAGCATGTGGTTAGACAATGCAGTTTGCACTAGGAGCTGCTCAGTACAAAACTGGAGTTTGGCATTACAAAAATGGAGCTCAGCATCACCAAACCACTGCCTAAGAGCATCACATAAAACAGGGAGGTCACCAAAAACAGGGGTGATGGATGGAAGGCAAGAAAGCACAGGATGTGATTCACATAACTGTCCTCAATGTCTGAAAAGAATGAAGAGGGAAAAGAGCAGCACAGTGGGAGTGCTCAGGCTGTTCCTGAGGAACAAGAGGGCAGATGTCAGCAGACACTCCAGGATGTGTTGCCAGTTCAGGGCCTGGGCAGTGAGGGAGGCCTGAACTCTTATTCTGGGGCATTGGCCTAACTCGGGTTGGGGAGCACCTGCCAAACAAATTCTAAACTGCAGTTTGGAAGGCTGGCTCTGTGCAATTTCTTCCTGTCCAGAATTTCTTGAGGGAAAGAAAAAAAGAGAAAAAAAAAGGCTAAAAAGTGATACAGTATCTTCTAATAGCTTTTTAATTGATTCAGTGTGGTGTACACAAGGAAGGACAGCAGGAACCCTCATACCTTAATGGCCTGATCTATACGGGAAATAACCTCAGGGCTCCAGGGAGTGGCAAGTGATCTTCTGGACTCTGAAACTGTAACAACTGAGAGGGAAGATATCCACGGGCTGGCTAGGGAACAGGCTGAGGACAGGAAACAACCACTTCTCAGAGACTTTCTCTGTAATGGAGAACTGCCAGATGACACAGATTCCTGTCAGACCTGTTATCTGCTCCCTACATAGGAGATTAAGACCTCCACTATGCCTTTTTATTTATTTTAAATGCCAGCAGTTCTTCCTAGTTCCAAACAGATGCTGTGCTTGGATTAGAGCTCAGTTCTCATCTACTCCATGTGCTACAATAAAACAGCATCTGACACTGCAACCATGTCTTTCTTATAAGCACCAGTTCCAGAATCTGAACTCCCCTTCACAAGACAATCAGTTTTACAATCTCTATGCCCTCTGCCTCACAGGAAAGCTTCCCATTATTAAAACAGAAATTAAACCTGCAGAAATTTTCAGTCCTAAAGGTCCTCAGCACGCAATACTGACGTATAGGTGCTTGTATCAGGCTTATTTATGTTTCTACCTGGGAAATAAAAGGTCTAAGGGACTACATGTAGCAGTTTTTTGCCAGCTTTCCTCTTTGTATGTGGCTGTTATAAAAATGCTGAATCCTACAAATAAGCCTTGGGAACTGAACTCACACTGATGCACAGAACCTGACACCATTTGCGGCAGAGCAGTTCTTCCAGTCTCTGTTCAAGAGGGGCTGATGGCAAAAAGAAGCTTGGATAATGTTTCTTTCATTCCCTCCCTCCCCTATGCTTCTAAAAGAAAAGGGGGAAAAAAAAAGAAAAAAGCTATCAGTATGGCTTTTGACGTTTTGTCTTTTATTACATCCTTATTATTTCCAATACATCTTTTAATTCTGTGTTAACAATCTTTATCTGTTTCCAGGTCTCTTCAGAAGGGATAAAGCCATCCTTTGTGTTGGAAGGAATTGAAATGGTCCAGGTTTCTTTCCTCACACATCAGCAGCACCCATCAGTCGAACTGTGGCACGAGCCACATGTGCCTGCAATGGCAGCCCAGACGTGGGGATCCACTCCTGAAAATCTCCAAGAAAGCACCGATTTTGTTCTTTAAAATGAAAATGAGACAACACACTTCTGCTTGAATTATTTAGTACTGAAGTAACAGTCTACAGCTAAGGGCTAAAACCAGGGCAGGCACAGGTAGAGGGTCATCTGGAAACCTTTCACTTTTCTGCTGTTATTTCAAATCCAGCTTCGGTTGCTGGAAATAAAACCTGATTGGAGGCTTCACTGAAACAAATTGTCATCCCAATGCCTGCAGAGCAGTCCAAGCTGCTGCTACAGCTGGCATTCCCTGGCCTCTCCATGGGGGCTCAGACACACAACCAGTCCCAAAGGTGGGCTTCTCCAAGCTAATAATAGGAACAACAGCCATGTAGCACAATTTTCCACCACTCCTGCCTGTGGTATAAAATCCTTTCCCTCACCTGACTGAGTGTTAGGGTTGTACTGCCTGCACTGAAGGACCCTTCTCTATGCAGCTGTCCCCTCCACTCATCCTGGAACTGCCAAAAGCTGCAGCAGATCTTTGGGACAGGTGAAAGTGCAAAGGACTCATGGAGTCAGAGCCACACTGAAACCAGCTCCCTGCTGGGGACTTCATATTCCTTACACACATGTTTTTAGGGGAAAATGGGAGAAAAGAGTAGAATGGACAAAGATAAGAAGAACAGGTTAACGGAGGTATTTTTTTCCCTAAGAATTTGAGCACTGGACATACAGCAAGTCTGCTGAAGAACTTTCCTCGCTCCTGCTTCTCCATCCCTAGAGAGCACACACCACATAAATATTATTTTGCTCTAAGGCTCTCTCCTGCAGTGAATCAACCAGATCTCTCAAAAATAACTTTGGTGTGGTTTCTGAATTTTATTTATTGTAGCAATACTCTAATCACCACCAGGCACTTGGTATGACTCTACAACCTGAGGTAAATAAATGAGACATAGCACTATTAATGCTCTAATTACACATGCAACTAGCCATTCACTCTGCAAAGGTCAGCTGTCTTTACTCATAAATGTTAGTGGAGATACAGGGAATGCAACTGAAATGGCAAAACTGGGGGCCAGGATACATTTCAAAGGTATCTCCTTGCACACGTGAGGTTGGCATAAAAGGAAGCACAGAAATGAGCCAAAAAGTGCACAAAGAAAAGTGACTTTCCCGATACCCTGATAATCTTACATTAATGTATTTGAACTGCAGCGCCAAACATATGCAGCTGTACATTCAATACCATGGGGCATAGAGAGATTTAAATAAAAAACGTGCTATGTATTTTGCTAGAACCATAATATTACTTTGTATTTTAAGACTGTGCCTGTTCTGTGTGGATGGAAAAATATTCCTACTGGCACGGTAAGATTCCAGCTATTCTCAGTTGTGACATGCTACAAACCAGCTGCACGTGGCTTCTGTTGTATTCAAAACCTTGCAAATGGGTTTTAGAAGAAAAATAAATCAACAACAGCTACTAACATGCTGCTACCAGACAGGAACATCCTCAGACACTTGTTTATACAAGAAGGCCTAGAAGTCAGCTCCTCTCTCTACCTTCTCCTGATGACAATTTCTACCACAAAATGCTGATTAACCAGCACTGACACTTGCATTCAACACCTGCAGTCAATATTCATCAGCTGAGGAGACCTGTTGTAAAGCCCTTTCCAAAACCCAGACACACTAATCTGTGATTGAAATAAAATAATCCCTAACTCTGCCACTATTTTCACTCTTCCTAAATTTCCAAACCGAGGAAGAGAAAATCTAAAATCCCAGGTTACAATGATGACATTTCTTACCTTATAATTTCACTCAAGTGTCTGATATGAGGTTTGCCTTTGAAAAGGGAAAGAAAAAAGGAGAAAAAAAACCCCAAACAACAACAAAACCAAACCAGACAAAAAAAACCCAAACAAACAAACAAACCCCTCAACACAAACTTCACTCCTGCCAGTCATGAGTTCATAAATTCTGATAACGAGAAGTCAGCTGACTTGACTTCAGTAATTTATAAAACTCAATACTTGGATGAGCAAAATGAATAGACCTTGCTTGTGAAACTTTGCTGTGTAAGAAAATTCCGACAGTACAAAAATACCATGGCACTTCCTCACATATTCAGCCAATCAAACTTTCCCTCTGCTATGACTTTAGCTATTCACAGAAAAGTAAATTCAAGGCTACAGTCTTGATGTTCCAGATGTCTAGGATCTTTATGCCTTGAATCAAAGCAAAGAAAGGATCACTTAAAACTCTGAGATGTACCCTACAGCAAACAGTTTTTACACCTGCCATAGTGAAATCTCCCACAATGAGGACACATCCTGCATGTCCAGCACTCAGAGTTGTCCTGGGGCTGGTCTGAGACTGAGACACAGATTTCTACAAGAACTATGGCAATCACAAAGAACTCTGTATTTCCTTACCTTTGGTGTTCTGTGCACCAACTGTGATGCAGCAATGCCTCCAGAATACACCAGCACTTTTCATGGCCATGAAATGGGCTGGAACGTGTCTGCCAGGATGTGACCCTCTCACACACTTCCCAGTACTGACAGCCACAGTTCCTAAGCTGCATTTTAACCATCCCTAACCCCCCCTCCTCCCAATAATATGTTATCTCATGCCATTTCTGTTATATTTTGCTATATTTTTGTCTTACACCTCTGTTTTTCTTTCATAAAACCAAGCTCCTCTAACTAGTAGTAACATTCAACACATGTTTTCCACAGAAAGAAGGGCAAAAAGCAAATATAGATATTATTCTGAGTGCTCTAACTTCAGTTCTATCTGCCATGAAATTCACCTGTACTGTTGTGTGGGGTAGCAGGGCAGTGATATCAACATCAGTAAGTATCAGGATGTGGCAGAAGGCACTGAGAAAATCAAAGTCTGATGCTCTCTTTCCTAGCCTTCACACTAATCAGTAGTATGAAAATTAGAACAGATGTGATAACACGAAACAAGGTAGAAGCAGAAATTAGGAACACATTTAATCTCATTAACCACAGATAACAGAAACCTGAGCTGTCCCCCAGCCTTTCTCTGTATTTTCTGCATGTGTGACTACAGTCGTGGAGATTAAATCACTCAAGAACTCCCAGGAAGGCTTTGACAGAGGCACTTTGGGTTGCCTGCTGGATTCCTGCTGTGGCCATTTGCCATGTGTCTGTCTCTTCACCCTTCTCTGCACCCCAGCCCCATTTTGGGACAGTTGACAACACAGAGAACTTCACCCTATACCTGCAGTGCTGTTCTCCTCCATGGCCCACCATTTGGCAGAGAAATTCAGAACGAAGATACTGTCCTGTCATACCACTGCCCACACATCTAAACTCCCTTTTAGCTGACTTCCCATCCCCTTCCACATGAATTTCAGGTTGCCATCCATGCATGCAAAGCTTGGCAATGTGCCACCCCAGGCCAGCTCTTTCTCAGACAGGGCTGTTCTTCCTCGACATCTCCTTCCTCCACACCCATATTTGTGCATGCTGTCGCATGACCAAGCAGTGTCTCTCTCCTGCTGCATCATCTGTTTCAAGCACTCCTAAATCATCCAAAGAATGCAGAAATAAACAAAAAACTCTCAAATCTTCCTTTTCCCATTCCGTGGGGCTCACCTACTTTGTTTAAGCACTACCTTAAGGGGGGACTTTCTAAATCCCTGACACCAGTGGCACTGACAGCAACTCCACCTCACATCTCTCTTAGCAGAGATACTGAGATGTGACCCAGTTCCTGGGAATCTGACTGGAGTGACTCCGGCCAGCACAACATTAAACACTCAATCCTAAAAGCTGTCAACTCTGGCAACTTAACTCATCTGCAAAAATAAAAGAAAGCCCTAAAGCCTTCAGCAAGGACATCTGTAAGATTTCTTTAGCGCTTCAAATCACTGCTATATGTTTTCACACTCGTGTCTGTGCAAGTTCTGCCATCGGCATTTTCAAGCAAAGATCTCTATCTGTTTCTAAGACACAACTCAGCACATCACTCTGTGGATGAAAGCTTAATGGTCCTCCAGGCATAAAGATCCCTGGAACTGCTTATTGTGTACAGCCATGACGGAGAATAGTGTGACTGTGAACAGAAACAAAACTCTGCGGCGTTCAGCAGAGCTAGAAATGCAAAGGAAGCCATTAAGAGAAAAAGTAGATTCTTCTCCCAAGACTTCTTGTCCTTATTTTGTCTGAATATATGCTCTAAAGCTAAGTAAACCAGTACACAGAAAAGGCAAAGAAAGAAAAGAAAAATACTCTGGAGGGAAGAGGAATTCAACAGATGGAATCAACAAAGGCAAGTGACACTGCAGTAAGACTGTTATTTTTGTTACAATTCTCACTGATGCCTTTTGCCAGGTACACTAGCTCAGCCACCCCTGGTTACAGCTTTGCTTTGCCACAATGGCAGCAGAATCCAGCAGGACTTTCCTTTCAAGCTCCACAGTACACTCCTGGAGCAGCTAATGCCTTACAAAACTCAATACTTGATTAAGTGCTCTTTAATATCCACAATGCTGGAAAACACTTCTTAGAAAGCAGCTGGGATCTGCCAGTTCATACAAAGCCATCCACTCCTTCACACTTCCTTTCAGAAACCTTAAACACCCTGCCAGCCCCTATGAAAATCAAGATCCCCATACCAGGTAAATGCCCCATCCTTCTAACCCACAGCCTCCTGACCACAGCTCCCCTTCTCCATCCAAATCTCACATCTGCTCAGCCCATCCAGGCTCCCATCCTTCCTGTCCTAGCACCCAAGCCCTGGACTCTCCTGCAACAGCTGAGAACTCCTGTTCCTGGCGAGTCACAGCTCCCAGCTACTCCAGGCAAGCAGACTTTACTTCCCCAGTGATCCCAAGGGAAGGGAACATCTTTCCACTCTGCTGCACACTTTATTTCAGTTTTTAGCCACCTTGCCTCCTCTAAAGATTTTCCCTACACCAGGATATGTGTGGAGCTAGAGGTGTGAGCAGAGGGCTCCTTCCCCAACATCCAAATTGGAACATCCAATCCACTGGAACATCCAGTGTTCCATTTCTTTGACAGAGGTTAGAGAGGAATGGCTCATGTTTCCCTGCAACCAGCTGACAGGAAGCAGTCAGACACCACACAGGTAGAAGAGAGAAGCTTAAATGGAAGGGTGTTTTTTGTCAAAATGAAGAGAATTTCTTTCACATTACTGAATAATTTCCTCTCTCCCCCTGCCTTGTGTTGGCTGTACATGAAAAAGGAAGAGGAGGAGGATCTCAGGAATATTTGAAAGTCTGATGTTTTGATGTCTCGTCTAAAGCAGCATCATGCTGAGAGGACTGCACAAGGGTCAGAAAAATGAGGTGTAGCAAAAGCACTGCTGAAAACCAGGAATCATTCCAGGAATTAGATCCTTTTCATCTTTCCAAGCTGGAGAATATCCCTTTCCCTTCCTTAAGGCACTGTCCTTCCCCTCCTCTCCCTGCAGCAGTATCTGCCTGTGGTACACTGCAATGTTGGCTCACTTCCACAAGTCAGTGTGTCTGAGACAGAGTCTGGGTTGAGGTGGGGGAGGAGGGAGTGACAAAGCTGGGGCAACAGAAAAGGGACTCAAGAGCCACCTGCCTGCTTCCAACTAACAGCAGTACCCTGGAAACAGCTGCCCCATGGAAGTGTTCCTGACTCCTGAGGCGATGCTTTCACAGAAGCCATGTGTGTCCATCCAGTCTCATCCTCCTGGATGTGACCCACCAGGGAAACAGGAAAACATGCCTGCCCTAAAGCCCTGTTAAGAGGGAAACAGACTGTCTGAGCATGCAGCTGCTGCTCCCTCCACAGAGCTGCTCCAACACTACACAGCAGGCAGTGGCAAGGGGAGAAGGCACTCAGCCATGATGCTCTTCCCTCTGGTTGGGAAGACAGATCCCCAGCTGGAGACTGCAAGGGTAAGGGGAATTCGCAGATTTTGAACACCATGCCACACCCCAGAAGATCTGGATAACATCTGCTTAATATGCAGGATTTTGTCCAAGACCTGTCAGGTGGTGGTAATTTCAACTTCCATGGGCTAATCCTTTTCCTATCACCAAAAAAGCTTTATGTTTATTTATATGCGGCCATGTATCACTTTCCCAAGCAGGGACTGCTTTGAAAACCTTTAGAAACTATCTCTTGATCCATCTTCATAATTTCATAACCAAGGGAGGGGGTTATTTGTTTGTAAATTTAGACACACATTTGACCACCTGCCCCCCATTAGTCTCTAACAGAAGTTAGAAGGGCTGCTCACAACCAGCAGGAGACCAGCTCCAAAGGGCATCCCAGTGTCCCTGCCACCACAGGCTTCTCCTCTCTCAGGGCTCTATTTTGGGTGAGGCAGGAGAATTCCTGAAGGTCTAGGGAAGGAACATCAAGACAGTGATACATTGATCTCATCACACAACTGCGCAGGGTGAGCTCAAATGCGATCCCCTTCAAAACACTTCTTAATACTAAATGATGATATCAACTATTGCAGGATCTGGAGACATTTTTCAAATCTTAATGCATTAAAACTCAAAACTCCTGAATTCTCAGTTTCTTCTTAGAAGGGACTATTCTAAACTAAGAGGATGTGATATTTTGAACATGGGGGAGTGCTCTGCCAGAATTCATATTTATCTATCACTATCTGTATTTCCAACTGCAAGATTAGAACTATTTTAGTCAAAACTAGAAATCTACTTCCAGATCCTTGCTCTGCCTGAATTAGATGAAGCTCTTCCACTTCACTACCTGAGGCCTTCCAGCTCTTACAGAGAAGTCTTTGCATGCCTACAGTGTTCAGTCTCCCAGCTGTCACACCTAAAACACAAGCTGGCACAATAGGGACATAGCCCTGAATTCCTCAGAGCCCAGCTGAGGGGGAACCATTGTCTGTTTTGGGAAGGGCATGGCTCACTTCTCATGAGGAGTTTTAAAAAATCCTGGGTGCTTCTTAGTGTGAGGGATACAAATTAGTGTATTTGATAAAGTTTTCATGCAATCACAATACCATTTCCTGCTCAGTTTTAAGGGAGGTATTTCCAAAACCAATTGTCACACAATGAAAGTAAAGGTGAGCCTTAGCAAGAAAACCTCCTGAGGGATACACAGATTCATTACAGGGCCAGGGGGACTCAGAAGAAAGCCTGAAAAAGGAAGACATCCCTAAGGCAAGTTTCATGAGAGTGGCAGAAACAGAGAGCTGCACCCAGGATCTCAGGGGATGCCCGGCCAGAGTTGCATTTACTTTCTAGATGATACACTGCCAGAGCAAGAACTACTGGAAAAACACTCCTGCTATTTCCCAAAGGACTCTACAGAAATATCTCACTCATGTAACCCAGGGAACCTGCTGTGAAAGACCATGAGAAGTTTGGACTTGGAATGTGGAAGTGAAGCCTCTTCATAACTTTGTAATGTGCTTACCCAGGCAATTTCTAATAAGGGTGATTCAGCCTCTGAATCAGGAAGAAAAATTGTCTTGCCTGTTGAGAAAGATGGAATAAGGTTTGGCTGCAGGAACAGGACTGAAGTCTGGATGCTTAACTCAAATGACTAAATGCCTATTTTTCATGACCCAAATTCTGACTAACACCAAACCCACAAACCAAAAAAAAAAAAGTTATAAAAAATAAAGTTTCATATTCAAATTAAGTAATTATTTAGAGGAACTAAAAATGAAACAGAAATCAATCCAAGAATGTGAATCAAGCGAAGTAAGCCACAGAGCCCGCCATCTTCCTTTAAATATGTCTGGAAACATGAAATTCTAACATTCACCACAACCCCACTTCTTGCTCTGCCCAAAAGAAGTCTGGCTGCAACTTTTAAAGCTGCACAGTGCCCATGTCTTTGGAAGCTTGTAAATAAATTCTCCCCCCTTTGAGCTCTGCTCAGCTCTGCAGGCCTTGGCCTTGAATCCCTGGCTGTTTTGCAATGTGTGCAGTAACTTTGTTCTCTTGGATACTATCACACAGTTGCCTTACATACCTTGCAAAAGGTATAAAGCCTAACAGATATCTGGCAGAAGAAAAAGATAGAAAGATATTTAAATTCCAGTGCTCTCTGGCACTTGAAAGGTGAAATATAAAGGTTATATTCTGCAAAGATACTGCCAAATGTAAAGATTCCAGATTTATAAATAGTCTATAGTGTTGTACATTCTTGCAGTATTTCTCAGTCCAGATTTCATCTAAGCCATCCATGATAACATTATCTCCTTTGACTATGCAAACCTTCCAAAACACATTTGTTCTTGCCTGTCCTAAAATCCAGGGCACACAGTCAATAGTCACATTCCTCACCCTATCTTTCCCATCTCCATGCTCTTTGCCTGTTAATACTGTTGCCATAGATTTTCTTATCATCAATAATCTCTATTGTGTTCAGTGGGGATTTATTATTTATTGTATCTTTAGCTCAGATACCTTGTTTCCAAGTCTTTATTATTTGGGTAAAGTTAGTATAGAATTCACAGTGGTAGCTACCAATTCAACATGTGGAAGAGAGCAGGCATCACATCCACAATCCCATGTCTTCCCTCTGTCTGTTCCAGCCCTGGAGCCTCCCATCTCTCCTGCAATATCCCAAAAAGGATCCTTTTCATTGCTCAGAGCACACAGGGCTGCCAGTTCCAAAACTCCACAAATGTTCAAATTTTTCAGATACATTGATATCCTTTAACACAGTTGAGCTGTTCATGTCAGACCAATAAAAATCAGAAAGGCAAACTCAGCCTATACAGTTTATTTTCCCACCAGGGCCATTTGCAGTGCCTTGTGACCACTGCACACACAGAAACACCTGTAAAAGAAGCTTTGGAACTCAAAACACTGAAGCTCTGATCCAGTTTAGGCAAATGAGGCAATATTTGTAAAGAAAAATGAAGAAGTAAAACCAGAATCATCTTCTTTGCACGTTCCTGACTGAAAAATAAATCAGTTAGCAGTAAAGAAGACAAAGCCCAGGTTGCAGGTTTCACTGGAAAGGCTTCAGAGAAACAAAGGAAGAAGAGTGAGGCTTTATTGGAAGGGACTGAGGCAGCATCAACAATAACCTGAGCACCACTGAACACCTGAGCAGTGTTCCTTGAAGGCTGTTGTGTGATACTCTGTCCATGCAGCACTGACTCCAAGTTTCCTGCAGCTCATGGCCCTGGAATTGCCTGGAAGGTTTCACCATGGATTTTTCTGACAGGATAATGTATTTACATACAGGCAACCCACAGACTGCTATGGCTTGGTCAAGAGCCCAAGCTGCCCAAGCCCTGTGCCATTAAGAGACTGGAGTCAGGAACCTCAGATCCTTTACTGGGTCACAAACTTCTTTTGGGACAAAACCTGTCCCTGGATGTCACTTTCTCACGTTTTACTGCAGTGGGGTGCTTTGGCACAAATTACTTGGCAATCTTCAACAGAGATGACAGAAACTGTAATAAATCCTAATAATATAAATTCAGTGCACACAGCAGAACTGAGCAATTCCATCAGTTCTGCTGTTTCTCTAAATTGTTTTCTCTGAACCATTTAATACCCTTTCAATAAATACATAATAAATAAAATGTTGCAGAAAAAAAAGAGAACCATATGTCTATCTTCTACTTGCTAAGAACAGGTCTTTGTGATAATTACCGAAAGCAAAATGCAGATTTTATAATATTATTAAAATAGCCTTTCTAACATTAGTGAACTTCAGGATTAAGGTGCTTGAGTAACCTGAATACTGCTCCCTTTGTATGTATTAAACACAATATTATTACACTTATTCCTCCCTCTTTAACTTCATCCTTACACCAGAGCACAAGCTGAACCCAGTCAGGATGCAGGCTGGGATGCAGAGTGACAGGAACTGCCATCTGCAGCCCCTCCCATCTCCTCTGCATTCTCCACAGACACTGGAAAGTGCAGTGTAAGAAAGTGTCTTGTGGTTTAACCACAGCTGAATGCTACTCTCAGAAATCCAGATTCCCCTCTGGTTCTTCCTGATGTCTCATGCAATGCTCAGGAAGCCAGCTGAGCCACACAGGTACTCTCTAACTGCCTGTTCCTCACTGCCCAGGACACAGCCTGGGTCTCAAAAGCTCGACTGAGATCAAGAGCCATCTGTGCCTGTGGGGGGAACCAAAGCCAAGCCCCTTCACCTGGGATATTTCATATGCAGCTCACAAAATTCGGTGGAATTTCACAAGTTTAACTTATTTGCCTGGTGCACAGACACAAAGTAGAGACAATGCAAACTAAACTTAAAGCCATCTTGTGAAAATAGCAGCGATCCAGCCATTAGTGAAAATTCCTCAAAGCACAACTGGGAGGAAATGAACAAAACAAACCCAAACCCTGTTTCCAGAGCAGGTCTAAGCTAACCTGAAAAAAAGAAATCCATACGCTGAACAAGGACAATGAAACCAGCTATTGAAATCAATCATTTACCACTCCAATATTTTTGTCTGTGCACTGAAAAATCCTTAACTGTGATAGAAAATACAGTGCAAGATAGTCAGAAATATAGACACAGCATGGATCCTGACAGCTCCTACATCTGAATGCTCAGTTTACCAACACAAAATTGCTGTTTATCAGGGGAGATTTGTTTGTGTGAGAGCAGACTGATCATTGCAGATTTGGAACTTGGCTGAACTTGGGATGATTTTATGGGTGACAGCGCAAGACATGCCCAGAACAAAATTCACCCCTCAATAAACCTTAAATCCAAATAACAGGCAAATCACTGGACACTAAATTTGTATTTTATGTAGTCAAAGCAACTTTTTCCCCTAGTCTTATTACTGGAAGAGGTTGAAAAATTTCTGCCCAAACAACTCCTGCAAAAATATTTCAGTACAGCACAGGAAAACCCATCCTTCAAACCTGTCAGAATACTAAGATGTGTGAGGCCATGCAGGTCAAGGCAATACCACCAGGAAGCAAAGTTCTTGGTCCAGCCCAATTCTGCCTCTTTCCAGAGGCACAGTGGAGTTCCCTGGAAAGAGCACTCATAGCATTGACCTCACAATAGCATCATTTTTCCTGACATCTCTTTTTTTTTTTACACAAGATTAATCACATTAGTCACAGATCTGATGTCCTCACCAAGATAAACCACTCTCTCAGCTTGCAAATATTTTGCCTGGCAAGGACAATGGCTTAGGTGGTTATTTTTGTTTCTTTCCACAATGAACTCTGATACTGCCCTAGAGGCTAATTACATCAGGAAAGCAATCAGCATTCTGAGATGCCTTTTCCTGATGCTGTCCTCAAACCACATCTATTCAGCTTTCATCACTGCTCTCCCTTCAAATACCCTTATCCAGAGCGATCTGCTTTGGAACAATTCAGATGGTTGATGTTTCCTTGAAAGGCAGTATCTGTCACTTGATGCTGAGATTTGCAGGCTGCTAAGGCAGTTCCATCCACACATTAAGTGGTTCCAGCACTATTGTAGCAAATCAGATCAACCCTGATGCACCAAATATAACTGAGGGTCTCTATAGAAAGTTCTTTAACTTCTTTAATGTCGTGGGTTGTCATTAATTAATCCCCAGAAGGGATAAACTCAAGTATCTGCATGCATTAGGCTCAATATTTTACTTTTGCCTATTTTCACATCTTCTGGAGAAGTACATGTCTTCCACTTTGTTTTGATTTCATAACATTGTATTGATGATTTTACTGTTATTAATCTGTACCTCATATTTCTGCTTGAAAATAATTTACAAAAGCAGGGTAATCGATGACAGTACAACACTCAGCATCTTTTACTACAACTTCTTCATTTGCTTTGCTCAAATACAGCCTATTTTTTCTGCTGTAGTAAAGAATCAAGGACTTGAATAAAAGGTTTGTTACTTTTATTAATGCCTGATTGAGCCAATAATCAAAACTAGGAATTACCTTCATTTCAGCATTATATTACAGAAAATGGTGCCACTACATCACCTTTAAAAATACATCATTTTCTACCACTATGATTTTGTTTTAACTGAAATCATAAAATCAATAATTCTTACACTCATTTATCTGATTGCTCTCTTCTTTCAGTAAGGTTCATTACCTCCACGTCTTTCAGCCCCACTATACTTATTAGTTGGGTTTATTTTCCTCAGTTCTACTGGGCTATACCAGATCATTTGTGTACCTTACTTTTTTTGTCTTACAAAGTCTATAGGTAAGTAATTTGCTGCCTCCTTTTCTCCAACTTCAAGCTATCAATAAAATAGGTGAAATTAGAAGATACTTATTTCACACTTCCTAACTTGTGGGGCAATGAATAATACATTATATTTTAAGAGGAGAATTTTAAATAAATGTAATCAAACTAAAGAAGTCTGAGACTGTCTGGCCAGTTCTAGGGCTTTTATAATACTTATGGCTCTTGTTCCAGCAGAGACCCCAACTCAGCTGCAGTCTGAGGGAAGGGGAAGGTGAGATTCTGGTGCACAGAAGCAGCTCTGGGAGCAGCCAAGCCTCCTGTGAGCCATGCAGCACTAACAGCTGGATCAGGTTTTTTATCAGCCAGCCGCAGACACAAATCCTTGCTGCCTTCCCTCAAGGAAGGTTACAGACTGAAGTCTGACACCTGTATTCAATGTTGGCTTACAGCCCTCATAGAATCACAGAGTACCCTGAGTGGGAAGGGACCCACAGGGATCATCCAGTCCAGCTCCTGGCCCTGCAGGACACCCTAACAACCCCCCCCTGTCCCTAACAGCGTTATCCAAACACTCCTGGAGCTCTGGCAGCCTTGGGCCCATTCCCTAGGGAGCCTGTTCAGTGCCCCACCATTCCTGGGGGAAGAATATTTTTCTGATATCCAACCTAAACCTGCCCTGACTTCATGTCATTCCTTTGTGTCCTCTCACTGGTCACAAGAGTGAGGATCAATACCTTCCCCTCCACTGTCCCTCATAAGGGATGTTGAAGTCCCCAGGGAGGTCTCCCCTCATTCTTCTGCAAGCTGAACAAACCACATGTCCTCAGCTGCTCCTCATTAGGAACACTCACACTGAGAGACTGAGCTGGGCCCCTCCTCAGCATCTGTGGGGTCATCATCCAGATCACCCTGATCAGCTCAGCTGCTCTCAGCCTTGCACCTGGGTCACTTCAGCAGAGAAGCCATTTGGGAGGTGGTACTGGAGATATCTCCTGAGTGGAAAGCACGTGAATTGGGAGAACACATCCCAGAATGCTCCTTGTCCTCGTGCAATCAAAGCCTGTCCTTTGCATGGAGTCGTTGTGGGGCAGTGATTGTGGGGCAGTGGTTTTGCTCTTCCCCCAGACCAGCTCTGCAGGCAGCAGCCACTGTGCAGAGCAGCACAACTCACAGCCCAGCCTGGAGGGAAACGGCACAGGGACACTCCCCACTGCTCCCCCAGCCTTCTAAAACTGCCTGGAAAAGTAACAGCTGCATGTAAAAAGTACTTTGGCCAAACAGCAGAAATACTAAACGTGCCTCATAGGTCTTCTATGGGAACACCTGAACAAAATAACAAGGTAAACTTTGGCATATTCTGTTGAATAAAAGCCTCATATATCCAAATTTTTCTACTCACGTTTTTGGCAGATGTTAAGATGTAAAATACGATCCTGTGTGGATAGACAGGAAGATGTAAATGTTGAAGTTGGAACAGAGACCTCATGGGGACAGTGTTAAATGAAAGAACCTTGGGTTACTGGAGGGTCAGAGGCACAAAGACAGCACAGTTACATGGAACAGCAGCAGCACCATCTGCTTTGGGACTCCTCTTTCCTACACTCTTGATTTACAGAATGTACAGAAGCCAGAGTATTCCCCAAAATGCCTACTGACTTCTACTTTCACAGTCAGTGAGCAAACAAATAGAGCTTCAAAAGTGAACTCCCAATTCAAGCCAAACTCCAACAGGCTTTTCAGGAAAAAGGCAGAAAGGCATCTAACACTTTTGGTTCAGTTACTCATTCTACAAGTTTGGGTTTGTTGTATATTTGCAGTTACTAATAAGCCTCTAGTGGGCTAAAGTTCCCAGTAAATAATGATTATTTGTTCCCTTTTCTCTAAATAATATAAATTTTGGCTCTCATGTTTTTACACAAAGATATAAACAAGCATGAAAAAAAAGGGCAAACTAATGTATTTTATTTTGAGCTAACAAGGTCCATGATTTCAGAAAACAAGAAACATGCAAATAATATACCAGAGCTTCTATTTCTACATAACTAGTAAGAATAAAATTAGGGGGGGAAAAGCCTTAGTAAATGGGGAGTCTATCAACTGTAAAGAAAAAGTAGAGATAATACAGTTTTATCTTGCCTCAGAAAAAGTTCAACTGCAAATTCTGGTTTTATTTTTAATGCAATTTTACTTTTTCTCTTCTTTGGTGCCTTATTAAAAAAAGTTACATATTGAAAACACCAAATTTAGTAGTTTGGAAAAAACTAGCAGCAAATTTAACCATACTTCAGAATTGCAATTTCTATTTATTGACTGCTAAACGAATTTATGAAAAAGGGAAAAAATGTAAAGAGTGATGCCTCGCAGATTACTTTCCCTTCATATAATTCTTAATAAAAAAACCTTAAGTTTTGGGATGGAAGCAAAAGTTGACATTTACTGACATTTAGTAGTTAAAATGTAATCCTTCCAGAGAATGAATAGCAGAAAAAGGTGGGGGTGGAAGAGAAGGGAATCAACTTCTGCTCTGATTACACAGAAGAAAAAAGTTAAAAAGCATGGAATAAAGTGAATGAAAGCACAAAACCACAAGTATATGCAGAAGTTCTCCCAAACAAGAGGGGTGTCAGAGTTCCCAGGAATACTGATTTTGGGCTCCCTAGAAATACTGCCTACAAAACAAGCAGTCAGCTCTGGACTAATTAATGGCCATCAGTCCCACCAAAGTGGGAGAGATCATCCTAATGTCACAGGAATCAGTGACTAACACACACAGACAGCTCACAACGTGCACAGGTTTCTCTTTCTGTGGTTAGGAAAGTGCTCTGGAAATGTAATTAACCCATTTTCTAAAAGTAAACAGAAAATTAGAAAACCCTCACAAATTTTGAAGCAGGTACACTGACTGCTCTGTGCAGATACAAAGCACCAGTTGAGATTTCTGTATTATCATGCAACAAAACATGCACAGGACCCTAAAGATTGCTACAGTCCACAGGTAGAAGGTATTTCGATGAATAACTTGCAGATTTAGATTAAATGTGGTATGAAAGTGTAAATTATCTTATTAAAGTTAATTTATTTTTTAATTAAAGTTTAAGTATCATCTGAAGGCTTGAACAGACACCTCAATGCAGACTAATCTCTCAGTAGGGTCTCTGCATCAGGAAAGTTCTTCCTATGAATGGTTTCAAGTTAAAAAGTTGAAACTGAGGGAGCTCTAGCCTGGGGAGCTATTTTGCAAAAAAAAACAAACCTGGTACATTTGGGGAGCTTTAAAGGATACTGGTCTTCAGAGAAAGTGAGGAGTCCTTGGTAATAAGAAGCAACATAAACCAGAACCTTAATTTATATTAATATTATATTAACTGTGCTAATCTCAGTCAAAGAGCATTTAATGCTGTTGTGCACATAAAGGGGGAATGACAAGCAGTAGTCTCCTGGTAATCCCCTACACAGCAGGAAACCAAGGGATGATGGGACACATGAATGTTAATAATTTTTAATATAAAACAGAGTGATGCTTTTCAGTGATGAAGGTGGTGTGTTGTGCATAACACACACCAGCTGGTGGCCAGTGGTGATAACAACACCTCCACCTACCAAGTCATCTCTATTTTAACTTGCTCAAATGCAGATGGAAGATCAAGTTTAAAAGACATAATGTTCCCTTTTGGTCTGCCCAGTCACAGCATCCTCAAGAAGCAAAAATAAATATCTGGAACTTGCATGATGGGGTTAGAAAGCAGTTGTTGAGCACACAACACAGCCACAGCACACTGAGTAGCCTCAGGTGATTAGAGGGTTTACATAAACAAAACCAGAGAACACCAATCTCCTCATGAGCTTTGATGCTTGTGATGGATGCATGGGAGAAGCCCCACACCCCGAGCAGCATCATGGATGGTTTCCCACAGAGACCTCAGAGGTCTCTGTCACACAGCCCTTTCTCACACTGACTGCCCTGGCTCCAAGCTCGAGCCATCCTCCTCCTCCAGAGCTGCCCTCCTGTCAAATCTGCTTCCTTCTTGTGGAATGGAGGAAAAATCCTGCTTTGGTTTTAGACCCAAACAGTCCTACACAGTTACTACCTCATATTGCCAAAAATGAAAACTGCTACAAACAGGAAGAACCATTTAACAATAAATTTCTATTACTGTGCTGGATGTTTTTATTGAACCAACACTTGTGAGAACTTTTTCCTTAATTTCCCTGGGAGACTTGGCTTTTGTGCACATAACACAGCATTCACCCTCCCTCACACCTCCACAACTGATCAGACAGAAATGTGGGGAAGGCTCAGAACTAATTGCTATTGTATGAAGTGTTCAATCAATACTGTATACTGCTGTTTTCTCCTCCTCCCGAGGGCAGCAAGAGGTCAGTTTTTGCAGATCTTGAGTGTCTTGTCCCATTTTTCACCAGTAACAGCCACAGAGGCGCAGCCCAAGCCAAGGCAGTCACATCTGTCCCAACAGCCACCCTGGCAAGCAGGGTTTCTGAAATCCAGCTGGAAAGGAAAGTGACTCTCACACTCCCTCTTCCTTCAAGAGGCCTTTAACAACAGCATCTCAGTTATTACAGGGCTAAGAGACTGGAGAAAAATTCTATTTGATGCCAATCCACCAGAACTGGGACTGTTTCTAAATTAATTGACCTTTCCCCATGCGCCACTCTCACTTTGGCAGTCTGCTTCCCTGCACTCTGGTGCCAGCAATCTTGGGAGATGCTACTGTAGGTTTTCAAACAAAACCAAAGTAAAACAAAACAAAACAAAACAAAACAAAAAAAAAACACCAAAAAAATCAACCTTAAACCTTCCCAACTAAACATGATAAATATGGAAAACTACCTAATTCCAGCACACAAGACAGCTATGCAGATATTTTGCCCTTTGTAAGCACAACTTACATACCACAAACTCTGATGCAAAGCCAGTACTTATTAAGAAAGTGAAATAAAGAGTAAGAATACAACCAGCTACCAAAGTAGTTTGCAATTCTATACCAAGTTCCAGATACAATTTAGCCTTTAAAAGTCAATAGCAGACATGCAAAAATTGAATTAAAATCTGCATTGGAGCAGACATTTTTATCATATATTTAAGAAAGTTTCAAGTATTAACTACCCATGTTTCTAAAGTTTCAGCTTCTGGTTTTAGCTGTCTTTAGCTGTTGGGTTTTACCCTAATTCATATTAAAGGTGAAAATAAGGAGCTTCAATAACATTACACTCTGTATTTCCACAGGCCAAGTCTCCAAGTACCTTCACGCCCTGCCCTTCAGAAGAGTGGGGGAAAAAAGGATCAAAATGTTGAATAGCTGCTGCAAAAAAACTAACTATTTCACCTTATGTTTACTCCCAAGTTTAGACAAGTACAAGTTACCCAGAAAGACACACCCTTTAACATGAAACTATTGTGCAAGGGATGGACACTACCCAAAGGCACAGCCACCAGCAGAGCTGAAGCCACAGCTCATTTCCCTCTCCTCAGACTGGAGGATATTGCACCCCTGCAGCAGCAGTACACAAGAGAAACAATAATATGCCTTCTGAAGCTCAAAGTTTCATTATTTATCCTGACAGTTTTGTATTTATCAGTTGTAACAACAGGATCTGGAAGATCACAGCCAAATTTGTACAGTATATTAAAACTACAGGGGTTTCTTCTCATTTGAAATGCTCAGAGAAGCTCTGTTTTCTTTCAAGATCTTCACAGCATCACAACCTCTCAACTCCTGGGGCAATGAATTTCACAGGTTAACTGTGTTTAAGAAAATCCTTTTAAATAATGTAATATTCTAAGGTCAATAGCAGCAAGGCTCAGTTCCCACCCTAAGGAAATGGGTGCCTTGGAAAACCCAAACAAGAAGGTTTAATTGGAGCAGGTTTCACATTACCAGGCAAGGTGAAAGGATTGACAATTCTTCGTGTTCTCATTCACAGGCAGACATTGAACATGGGTCAGAAAGAATTGTGCTCTGCTCCCCTTTATCAAAAACCTACTTCGACAGGATTTGTATGTATGCAAAAGCTCTGTTTTGACCACAGAAAAACTCTCTAAAAAGCAGAGGACACAGCAGCACCCTTAGAACAGAGAGAAGGCTTGAAAGGACAGGAAGCTTCAAAGCATCAAGGAACCATCAAGCCCCATCTACCTCCCAAGTGTCAAATTTTGACTGAATTGATTGGAAAGGGAAGAGTAGAACAAAATGAAAGGCTTTTACTCTTCACGAAGACAACGGGGACGTTGTGCTGTAGCGTGGCTGCAGCAAGGCCCGTACCGTGGCACAGCAGCTGAGCCAAAAATGCAGCCCCCTCCCCTCCCCACCTTGGAGCTCTGACATCTTTGGTGCTAACAACTCGTTGCTGTGGAAACCAGACTGCTTCTGACAAAGCCACATTGACTAAAAGCAACATGTGGGAAAATGGAAGGCCCCGAGAGAAATTAATCCTTTACACGAAAAATAAATACAATTTTGGTTAAAAATCAAGCAAGTAAAGGGGAGTATTTCTCAGTGTTAGAACAGGCAAGGAGAACACTGGCAAAAGCCAGGCCTTGTGGCACTGGAAAGGGATTTTAAGGACATTTCATTCCTGAAATATATGGTAGATTCAGGTAGATTCAGGGCTAAGAAGTACACAGGAGTTCAATACACAACACAGGTGTGTGAGGCAGCTGCTCCTTATCCAGTTTTTAACTGCTCTTCTTTGAAAACAAAGTCACACCCTACCTCACCCCACAGAACAACAGAAGCCAAGGCTGGTACAAATTAGCACTGAAGGGCTTTTGCAAGGCCCAGACTGACTCACACCTGGGCAAAACACCCAGCCAAAACCTCAGCACAACAAAGTCCTGGCCGTGGAGATCATAAGTCACTCCACGCCCTGCCATTCCCTAACAGTTTCTATATCTCAGTAATGCCATCCAAAAACCCCATAAACAATCCAGGTTTTTCAGATTTCTTCTCTTACAGTCTTAATAAATCTGTCCTCAACCCTTGTTGATTCAGATCCCAGGAGCTGCTTTAGGGCCTGTTACTTGGAATGCCAGCATCCCTAAGAGAGTATTCAAGAAAAAAAAAATCCTGGGAAAAAGCCCATGGAGAAGAGCCAGAGTTTGAACTGGCAAGGCTTAAGATCTGTGCACAGTGGAACTTTAATAAGGCTGGCTCCTTATCCAGATCATCTGAAATTACTCATAAAGATGGCATACTCATGGTGGTTTGTTTGGTTTTTGGGGTTTTTTAAAACAAATTCAGCAAGCAAACTTCTCTAGAGGAAAATTTAACTTTTACACAAATTTAATATTTGTGTAAAAGTTAAATTTTAATACAGCCCATGAAAGCTCCAGTGCAAGATGCCAGGTATCACAAAGATTCAGGAACTTGGAGGCCACTTGTGATTTACATGCTGAGCAAGAATCCTCTCCCCCTTCACTCTCGAGGTATTAAAATGCTGCAGCGTTACAGCTTAATCTCATTTATGGAGCTTTGAATCATCTTAAGTACTTAGGAAGTCTGTGTAAAATACCACAATCCCTGCAGTTTATACACCCTAATCCAGACAGACCACACCACCAGCTTTCACTGCTGCTGACGGAAAGTTTTCCAATTAATTAAGCAGGTCATCTACTCTGCACCTCCAGTGGCCACATCCCTGCCACTTCCCTTCCCATCAGTGTCACTGTGTCTTCGGAGAGTGCAAGAGCCACACAGACTTCAAACAACTGTGCAGGACCAAAAGATATAAAAGACATAAAGCTCTGCAGACAGCTGCACTGTTGATAATAGAATATTACATACCATCCTAAAGTCTGCTGTTCTAAAGACACATTTATCATGGAAAACCTCCAAAACAGGGAAACATATTCAGGTCATATGAGAAATGAGAACTTCTTCAGGGTCAAGCAAAGAGCAACTGCAAAAATATTTAGGGATGCAAAATGCTGCCTGATGGTGTAAATAAATCAAAGATGGTATCATTTTTTTAAAGAAAAAGATAAATCACTGTACACAGAGAAGGGATTAAAATGGAACAGTCTTCATAGGCAAGACATAAATCCACTAACTTCCTCAAATTCACATTGGCTCTTGCTCCCAATAACAGTGACACCTTCTTTCTCTGTGCTTCTCATGAATTTATCACAGTATGAACATCATCTCTGCTTTCTGCTGAAACTGAACTGGCATAAACGACAAGAAGCCATTCATTCTCAGGCCACATTTACACAGGCTGCTACCACAGACAGAGGAAAGTACACTGTGGAAAAAGGGATGTGTGTGAGCCATAACACTCAGGTGTGAACCCAATTCTTCCCAAATGCTACCAGGTTTTTCCAATCTGGGAATCTCTCCAAATGACACGACCATAAGTAAATGCACCTGAAGTACACTTGTGCTGTAAATTAAGTTTAAAATTCTTGCATATTGCTCCTTTGCACTTAAGCTGATTCACAAAATCCAGTTACCTGTAACGAGACTCTTGACTAGCCCAAATCAGTTTTCCTTTGGTTAAATAGCACAGCAGGATTTATACTCTAAAGCGAGGAGGGGGAGCTTTCTAGTCCGAGGAGGGTGTCAGGCGATCAGTGGCGTCTGACCGAGGCACACACGTGCTCTGCTTTCAGTGCCTTCTCCCAGCTGCAGTAAGACACTTATCTGGAACATTATCAGATCTTTGAACCTGGCAAGGCGGGGAACACGCCTTGATCTTCGCAAGCTTTGTTGCCACTCGAGTCAGGCTATAACTTGTGCCAGCTTGCTGGGAGACTAGGGGAGAACAGAGAAGGTGCAAAGTAGCATCAACTTGGTTTTGCTTTTTCAGGATGACATAATGGTTTATAGCATTTGCCTTTCTGTTTGTTTCTGCTTTTTAGACTTAATGAATTCCCATTGAAAAAAATAAATTTATTACATATGGTTTCATTATTCAGACCAAACCCATCCTTTTTAAATTATTTGCTGTATTTCAAATAAAGAGCAGACCAGTCAAGAATGTCAGTTCTTCAAAGTAAATTGGTAAGTCCTCGTTTTTTAAAAATTAACTAGCCCAACTGACAATTTGAAAGGTGCCAGTCTGGCCCAAATAACTACAAAGTGCTCAAAGACTCTGGTCTTGAATGACTCACTGGTTTAAAAACAATTCTTCTAGCAGTAGAAACGACCCACTTTTTAATCGACTGGAAGTTATTTTAGGTATTTTATGCATATTTACGTAATAGTCACCAAGATTGGCACTGAAGGATAAAATTCAAGACCAGTCTGATGCTCTCCATATTCAAGACACTCCTCCGTAGACAGGGCTGCCATTTAACTAGAACTCTTCTGAACTCAAATTCATTCTATGCTGTATCCAGCTTTGATCTACAGCACAGCTCCTAGACTTTGTTACTCAGACTAAGCTGTGTTACTGACACTGAATTTACTGTAGCATGAGATTAACCAGCATAAACAGTCTGCAGGAAACAAGGCAGGTAAGAGGGAACTACGGAATAGTTCACTAGGAAGTGCTAATTTCCTCCAGAAACACACAATCATTCCAGAGCTGCTTCACCCCAGATAAAACCTAACCAATCATTACACTTGGTTCCCCAAATTGTCATCACGGTTCTAAGCTTAGCACACGATTATTCTTCCTTATGCTAAAAATGTTGAAATGTTTCATTGCTAATCTGGCATCATTCTCTCTAAAAATGCAATCTACAGCATCTAAGAAGACTCTTACCATTTCCTATTCTACAAGCAATCATCAGCCTAAAATAACCTTCACTTTCACTGTGTGCAGTGCTTTCTCCACTGCTGCATCATTTTCCTTGGTCATTATCTTACTTAAGGCAGTAAGCAGGGTATTTTAAAAGCACCAGCTATTCAGATAACTTGCAAAACAAATGCTTTGGACTGTACAGTCTCCTGTTTGTGAGCAATCATGACCTGGCTTCGGGATACACACTGAAAACAGACTCCCCCATTATTAGCTTTTGTCATGCAGAATTATTTAATGTAATCAGAAACATTAAAACTGAGTGAGAGACAGAAACATAGCTCAAGTCTAAATGAAACTAAGGCAGAATGCGTGTCTCTGTCCACAGTAACTCACCTATGGAAAGCAGAACATCCTCTAGACAGTCCTATGTGTGGGTCCCAATAATATTTTTCAAAATTTCTTTCTCCATTACCTGTTTTCTTTCCTTCTAAGAAAAAAGTTATGCTAATACTCTTAGGCATAACAGCAGAGACTCCTACTCTGCAATTATCATTTCTGTCATTCACTAAACATTCTTCAAACCTAAAAGGCAAGGAAGGTGTTCAATTTTGTGTTTGCTTTGCACTTTATTTAACATTTGGGCTATGCCTATTTGTCTTCAAATCAGCGAGTTACAGTGACTTTCCTACTGGCACTGAGCAGCACAACACATTTTCCATGAGGCAGGGGATTGCTTAACTCACTATTTATTCTAGAGGATAAAGTCTGTGTGTAGATATGGCACTTGGGGACATGGTTCAGTGGTAGACTTGGAAGTGCTGGATTAATAGTTGGACTTGATGATCTTTCAGGTGTTTTCCAACCTAAACAATTCCATGAAGTAGCAGATCCATTCATACACACTCCACCTGAACCAGGAAGTGTTGGGTGGCTGGAGGCATCTGCAGTACTCGGGGGATGTGCCCCATGCTTAGGGGAGCATTTTACCACTGCTACTCAGGAGTTACTCATCCCAAAAGTGCCAATGCACCCATAACCAAATTTCAGCTTTCCTGAAGTTCCAAGGGTCTTTGGTTTGTGGCTATGCCTGTATTGTCCCTCCTTTCCTTCTGGAAAGAAGCACTATGTGTTTATTGAAGACAAATAGTATGGCAAGGACATGTAACTCTGTTTTTACATCCTGAAACATCCACCAAAATCCTGAAGCTGCAGATGCAGAGAAGCCCCAACACACTGCAGGAGGCTCTCTACCTCTCTGCTCTTACTTAATCCCAGCTCTGAGCCCTTCCTACCATTTTCCACAAAAATAAAGGAGATCATCAAATACATTGAAGTATCATTTTGACACCACTTAGCAGGAATTTATGCCAAAAAAAGAAATGCGGGAGAAGGAAAGAAAGAACAAGGAGCTGTAGGTTGGGGTTTTTTTTAAATGGAAGGCAAGTCCCAGGAGTTCACACTTACACATACAGGTAACCAGATGTTTTGGTCTCCTCCTCTCCCTAAAAACAGTGAGGACTGCAAACAGCAGCAGAGAACACTCGGGCTGAAGTCAGTGTTAAAGAAGTGGAGGTTAAACTTGCCCTAAAGCCCCAAAAGGTAAAGTGAACAGAAGGGGGCAGGCTGGCAGAGAGGAAATAAAAATAGAAGAGTGACTAGACTTCACTTGACAGCTATTTCTGGATCAACTATGGAAAGCGATCTGAGAAGCTTTTCTATTTGTAAGGGAGATAGCGACCAAAACATAGCTGCCTTCTAGAAGGCCACGGTCCTGCACAGCAGTTTTGTTTGTGCTTCTACTTTTCTAAATCCTCATGTTCTCACTATTTGGAAACAGTGCTGTTCAGCCAAAATGTCATTATATGTCTGAGTGAGAAACCAGATGAGATTTTCTGGACCAGGACAGCAATGTGTGTGGCATTTCAATTTAACAAAAACAAAGCTGACAGTACATTGTAAACTGGGCAGCAAATCACAATGCCAAGCAAAGTAAACTAAGCCACATAGCATTTTAGGAAAATAACCAAAACCCTGCAGTATCTCCAAAAGGATGTCTTGTGTTTTCCCACTTCAAAATGATTAATGAAATCCTAACCAGCTCCAATTATGCATATGGACTAACAACAACATGGACTTCCTAGTTACAGCATGGAGTGCTTGACTGATGTATGGCTCCAGGGACGAATATTTTTGCCTGTTCAAGCCCTTTCCTCTTGAGTACCTCTGCTAAAATTCCTTCCATTGAGTAATTTCTATCCAGACCCTGGCTGTGCTGGCTTTGTTCCCATTTAAAAGAAAACCTGCAGGCAGAAAGCAGTGCCATCTGCCCAGTCAGAAGCTGCTTTAATGGGCAAGTTTGATGTGAAGGGGAACAGCCTATTACACTTTATCTTCAGCAGCAGGAGTGATGTTCTTCCTGTCCTAGGAGCAGGTTACAGCAAGCACTCTCATGCCTGAAGTATTTGTCCACAAATATACATAAATCTCAATGGCTATGTGCAAGCAACTGCCAGAAAAAAATCCATCCAGCATCCCTTTTTTTTCATGTTCAACATGCAATTCAGCCTTCCCATTTCTCTTTACCTGTCATACCAGTTGGGTTTGTTCTGTGACAGCTTCATCAGCCTCCACTTTTTGTTCCTCTAAGTGAATGATAACCCTGCCATCACACCTGAGAAGAATGGGCAGTGGCAAGGCCCTGTTGTCCCTACAGAGAGAATTCTGCTCTGAAGCAGTTTCTGAATATTTTTTTCCAAGCTTCTTGTAACTTTTATGTAAGTGCTTTGACTGGATGATTTGCTCTGAAGTGTCATCTGGAGCAGGTTTGGGACTTGTGTGGCCCAGTTCAGGTTTCACAAGAAACAAAGGAAAAACTACCTCTGAATATTTTCATCCTTGCAAATATCTTCAGAGCTGGGAAAAAATCTTTCTGCTCTTGCCAATTAACCAAGCAGAGTTTTTATCCCTCCTTGTTGGGTAATCTTCTCACTAGGTCACCCTTGCAGAGAGCAGTGGATTCTCTCTGGGCTGCTGGCAGTTTTACTTAATTGAATGTTTAACTTTTTCTTCAGCACCTAAACCCATAACGATGAGAAATGCACACACGCAAGCAGAAAAATCTGCCATTCAAACTCCTAAGAGAACTCATAAATATCTTAATATTGCTGTCATACTTCTGTCCCTTTCAGAAGAAAAGTGCACACAGTCCACAGCTGGATGGGAAACGGGACAACACACACATTTACAGGGTAAGTTCAGCGATACATCAGCTATTGCTGACCTGTAATGACTGGGGAAGGGAAACTTTGGTCCTCCATAAATAAGTTTTGACATAAAACCAGCCAACTCAATCAGTGCTAAACACAAACAGGCATTAGAGACTCCACCATAGGTTTCTCCAACCAATCAAGCATAAGACATTCTGTCACAGCACAGCAATTTTCTTTCTCTTCTCCCTCTTCCCAACTCTGAGGGCTAAAATAAAGAAGTGTTTTCCAGATGCTAATGTACATTGGAATATACTTCCTACTTCATTCCAGAGCTACAAAATTTGCTCTGGAACATATTGGTTGCTATTGGATTGCCCTCTGGAAAGCAACTTCTGATTTAAAATGCTTCCAGCCCTTATGACTGCAAACTCTTTGAAGTATGAATGATCTCTAACCAGCAACAAAGCCACTGAACTCTTCAGAAACAGCAGATCAGCTTCAGCATTAACTATTATCCTTCATCACAGTATGCTAAGTTTAGAAATTCATGTTGCTAGCACTCCAGAAGGACCTGATTAATGGATCACCTCAGAGATGCAAAGATGTGACACTCCTTGTGGCAGGTGCAAAACCCCAGTACCTGCAGTCTGTTTGTCAAAACCTCCAGTTTCCCTGTGATAAACTTCTGTGAGTCAGCTATGTGAAGCTAATACAAAAGAGTGTGATAAAGTAGATGAGAGTGCTGGAAGCACGTGAATTAATCGACAAATCATTGTATTATAGGCTTTTCTAGCTCCTCTATCAAAATTTTTTTCAGTACCCAAAGCTGCCAGGTATTTCCAGGCTTCTCTATCACAATGCAAAGGCTTTGATGGGGACAGCAGTTGTGTTTGGTAGAGACCATCTCCAGGCCTTGGCAGAGCCTCCAGCTGTCCCATTGGCAGATCCACTCTGCTCCCAGCACACATGGAGTGTGTTTAAGGAAAGGAAGGATACCTGAGTGCCTCCTGGACCCATTAGATTAACATCAGCAAATTTTTGAAGTTTGAAAACTTCAGAACAAAAGGCAAGTTGAGCTTTATATGCTCTAATGAATGGTTATTGCTCCATTTATTTAAGTGGTACTTATCACCATAAATATCTACTAAACTCACTTGCCCTACTGGTGAAACCAGTGCTTTCCCAGGAAATATCCTTCAGTAAATGGACTGCAAAAATAAAACAGGAAAATAAATTAACAACTGTTAATGCTCCTTAAGAAAAGTCTTCAAAGAGAAGAAAGAAGATCAATGAGCATTTAAGTATTTCACAGCTTAGGCTTATTCATTGCACAAAATCCAAAATAGTTTCCTTCTTGAGTATTGCATAATATGCTCATTCAAAATCTAACAAGTTTTCTCCCAGAGCACACCAAGACAGTTCTCTCCCCCGCTTTTTTGTCTTTTAAATATGAACACGAGAATTTCACAGCTGATAGCATTATTCTGGAAACCACACAGAATATTCTGGAACAGGCTCGAGCTGGGACTCCAGTGCAGCAATAGCAAATGTTTCCACATATTCCGATTCTTGACACATCACTCTTTGTGAAAGGTAAGCAATGGAACAAGTAACTTTTACAGAGTTCTGGGAGTGAACTCTGGCCTCCAAACCATAAATAAGGAAAAAAAGACAAAACACACATACCTTCAAAGCACATTTCTGGCCCGTCTCCTTGTTGAAACACTCCAATACTTTGCCATTGATTCCTAACCCTAGCACACGTTTGGAGAGTTTGTAGTCGTCTGTAACTGCATGTTTTTTTATCTCTAGTTTGACATGGGCTGTTCCCCCAGGCAAAGATTTCACGCTGCCCTTGCTCTCCACGTGACTCTCTGCCTGGGATTCCTGTTCACCTTCACTTTGTTCCATATCAGGGAAGAGTCTGGGATGATAGAGACACCCGACAGATTCCTGTGGGGTATCCTCAGCAGAGCCCCTTCTCTTAAGCAATCAAACCCAGTGCTTCAAACGGTCCATTTGCTCGCCATTTAGTCCTGAGTAAAAATGTAAACAAGTGTTAGTAACTGATGCCAACTAATTGTTGTCCCACCTCACTGCTTTTCTCTTAACGAGATGACCAGGTGCCAGGGAGAACAGAAGCGGAAGGTCACCTCAGGAAAGCGCACTTTGGCTTTACAGACCAGTCACTCCAGCTACAATATATACAGCTCTCAACTTGCAGGTATAAATCACTGTTTTTAACGCAACGAAAAGTAACTGAGTTAACTGCTGAGTCTTGGAATAACACTACAGCCAAGCTCCGTACAACAGAGCAGAGCTTCGAGCTTATAAACCAGCCTCAACCACTTGTTGCCTAAATGTTTTATGTAGAAAACCTCACAATAGTCCCCTGCCTCATTCCGACACTCCCAAATTACGCAAGAGAACCACGAATACCTGGACTGAAACCCAGAGTGGCACTGCCTGGGCAGGCACCGAACCCTGGGACTGTGCTTTAATTGCCTGGGTCCACAAGCGAGGGGCAGGGACCACCAAACCACCCAAAAACTGAAGTCCGTGGAGATGCCAGAGCATGGCTCCCAAAGCCGAGCGGGTCTCGCTGGGGAGTGAGTGGGATCCCCGGGGTGGGTACCGGTGCCAGCAGCCCCGTTCCACGAGCAGAGGGGCCCCTCCCTCAGCCCCCCGCGCTGAGGCGAGGCCGGGAGAGCGGGGGGTGGCGGCGGCGGGAGCCGGGCGGGGGTAGCTCCACGCCGGAGCTCGATTACCTGCCCTGTGGCGGCGCGGCCCCAGCCGAGGCTTCCCGGAGCGGCTCGGGGAAGGCGGGCTCTGCCTGGGTCCGCCCCACCGCCCCGGGCAGGTGCGCGCCGCCTTCCCGCCCCGAACCGCGCCGGGCTGCCGGCGGCGAGACCGGCCCGAGCCCCGACAACCGGCCGCGACTGGGCCGGGCCCGAGCGGGGAGTGGGAGCTGCCTCGTGTTCAGGTTCCACTCCTCGGGTTCCCCTGAACAACCCTGAGGAGGAACAACCCCCGCGGTGATTTTAAGGTGATTTAGGGCGGTGATTTTAAGCACGGTATTAATTTATTGGGGTAAACAGCTCTGACGGAAGGGGGAAATGAGGCTGCAGCGGTGGCGGCGGCTCCGGGCTGGTACCGCAGCGCGCCCGCGCGGTGGCACCGCCGGCCCTTCCCCGATGGCTCCTCTGGGAAGGGGGAGAATCGCTGCGTCCGCTCCAAACCCTGTGTTAAACAGGCTGTTGCAATGAGACTTGATAGTGGGCAGTGACCCTTCAAGCACCTGGCCACCGAAAGGGTGCTCTCAACTACATGCAGTCACTAAACGCGGCCAAAGACGCGGTCAGTTTTTCTCGGCACTTTCAGATGAACAGTCAGGATACTAAAAGTGATGGTTCCCACAGCAACTGTCGCTCATCACTGGTGCACAGAGTGTGGTTCCAGGGATGTGAAATGCTGATCTTTTTTCCCTACATGTGAAGATGAGTCATGCATCGAAATGGAGCTGTATTCATATCACTGGAAGGAGCTTAAAGTTCACATGCTTTACAAGTTAAAAATACATTTGTCATTTTATGTAACATAATGGCATCTGGAGTTCTAGCAGATCGGAAAATAATTAAAAGGGCTAATGAGCCCTTTCTCCAAGGAATAAAAAGTAGTTCAACTTAGCAGGATGCAGATCTGCAGTACACCACCATGTGATGTGACGCTACAGCTATTCTGCCTCAGGTTTCCCTTCCAGGCTTTCAGCAGTTCAGCTGCTGGAGGGCCTGGTCCCCTGATTCAGTTCACCTATTCTAGGCTAATCAAATCCCTAAGGAAAACAGCTATTACCAATCTTTTCAGGTTTAGCTGTCAGCCTTCTTAGTCTTTGCATCACCTCCCACTGCAGCAGAGAAATGTACATGTAACTGTGAGCTCCCAGGTTCCAAACCTTCAATAAAATGGTTCTGCGGCCACCAGCTTGCTCTGATTTTCCTTCCCATGGCTTCTGCCTGGCTTTGCTCTTCTGTCTGTCCTGGATGGTAACTTCCTTTTCTTTGCAACAGGTAACTATTAGTCCTCTGCACTCAGTCACTGGGGACCAGACCCTTCAGAAAACTTCTAATCTCTCCAGTCCTTCTGCATTTTTCAATTTGAAAACCATACTTGCTCACACCCATCGTTAGCTCCCATTCCTGGCCCCACTTTGGATCTTTCTATGTAACTCTCACCCAAAAGCCTATGGCTGCCCCAAGTGGGCAGGAGTTACACTGACTAGCACATTGAAGCTCGTAAAAGGCGATTTATGGCTCTATTCTAGGAATTATTAAATGTTGCAAAAATTTCAAACAGATGTCTACTTAAGGGGTTCCTATTTTTAATAGTGTGTCAGAAGTAAGGAATTTCATTAAGAAATTACTTTCTAACTATTACAAGAATGAGTTTCTAAAAAAATAAGCTGTGCCTGGAAAGCAAGGAGGAGAGATGAGGGAATGAGACAGGATGTGTGGTTCTACATGTCTCAGTTATGAGCTGTCTCCTGATAAGAGTTAAACAAGGAGGATACAAACCACATTTTTCAAGTCACAGGGTATCTCACTGGATGAAAAGCTTGTTTGGGTTCACCACGCGATGTTGCCTGGATATGCTCTTGGCAAAGTTAATCATTTTACCAGCAGCCAGTAATGAGTTTAAACAGAGCAAAACACCTTAAAAACACAATGTGAATCATGGTTAATATGGCCTTACATCAACCCTCTACTAATTTCAACCACCACAAACTCCTAAAAAGCCTTTCTAGTACCAGCCCAAGTATCAGACAGCCTCACTCTACACAAGGATGACCCCAAAATAAAAAGCAGCTCCTGAAGCCTTTCTTTGTGCTTGTAGCAGGTGGAGCTCCATTAGCATCCTCTGGAGATGCTGATGGAGAATACATTGACAGGCCCACTGCAGTTCCTTGAGCCAGGGAACATTTTTCATTCAAACAGATGTTTTTATTTATTTATCGATGTTTGCTTTTTGAAGTTAAAAAAAAGCCTAAAAACAGTAAGCCCGAAAACAGTACTATTACAGGCTAAGAGCCCACTACAGAAAAAGCTCTTTCATCTTCACAAAAACCCCTAAGACTGTAAATTAAACATAATCCTATTTTTACCAGAAGTCCCCAACAGCAACAACACAAAACCATTTAAATTCTGAAAGAGAGTTTGGTAGCTCAGTTATGCCTGCTTTGTCCCAAAATAAAAATTTAAAAAACAGCTTATAGAAGAAAGCAGCAAATATTAAGACAATATTATCAAGAAGCTGTGGGGCAGCAGCCCCTTTCCTCTAAGTGTCTTAACCTGGTGAAGCTTTTTATTTTAGCTAGCACACAGTTTGGATACATTCTCCCTGGTTTTATCATGTCTTGGATATCACAGATACCTGCTTAACAGACAGCACCATTCTGTTTAAACAGAGAAGGTTAATTCTGGCTGTTCCACTGGGTATTTTCACTGCCTCTTTGCTGGGCTGTAGCAATTCAATAACTGGAATCAAAGATATTTCAGAGTTTCATATGTCTCATTTCCTATTAAAAACAAATAACTTGAGTTTGCTGTCATCTGGAGAGCTAGGAAAGCTGATGTTACCAAATGTTCTCTGAGGGATGGCATATCTTGAGGAGTGATACCTGAACGGTACAGGGATCGCAGTTTCCTTAGATACAAAAGTGATTTGCTTGGGGGTCAGCCCTTTGACAGCAATGTCTCATGGAAATCCCATCAGTTATGATAAAGAAATTATCAGCTGAAAACTAGTGACTTGTTTTACTGAAACTTTGCTTTGTCTGAGTAACAGTTCTCTATTTTTTTCAGCTGTTATGAGAAATCCACGCTCATGGGATACATTATATAGATGTCACCAAAGAGAAAATCCTCTGTGCTGTCAGGTTGAAGCGAGGACACAGCTTTGTCTGGTTGGGCGGTTGCAACAACCTTATTAAATCCCCCAGGAAGTTCTTCAGAAACTGCATCTGTGATATTAAAAGAAAAAAAGGGCAGCTCTACAGAGTAATATTTTGATATGAAGGAGAACAAAAGCAGCCTCTTGGTAGGATCTTTAGTTTAGTCTGTCATGTACACAGTGGTCTGAAACACAAACTATATGCATGTTTTTTTGCCTGTCTTTTGGCTCTGCTCTGGAGGTGTCTGTCTCAGACTTATCAAAAAGGCATTAAAAAAAAACCAAACAAAAAAACCTCAAAAAGCTCATCAGCAAACAGCCTGGCTCTTTTCTCTCCTGGCTGACACAAAACCAGGTTTATAAAGCTCTTTCATAGGCAATAATCTTTACTGATGCTTTGTTGCTAGAACAACTTCTCTTTTATTCTCAACACCCCCTGTCCTTGTGTCAGAGGCATTATAGCATGGTTTCCAGGAGGAATTAAAATTCTGGCTATGAAATAGCTTCTAGTTAAGGAAAGGGAAGTCTCAAGAACACCACTCTCACCATCTGAAGAGCCTGTCCTAATACCTGACTTCATTCCTCAAGATTTTCATCTAGGTTAGCACATAGCAGGCATTCTCCTATAGAAATACAGATCAGGATAAAAAAAGCTGCTTTTTATGCCTGGCCTCAGAGACCCTATTACAGGTATCTTGTCTTGGTCATTAAGAAGGCTTTGGGAGGCTCCATCCATGTTCCTCCACAGCTTATTGATGGGGGAGTCAGAGAGATACCATCTGGACATTTCCCTTTCAGCAGACAGGAAAAAAAAATACTTTTTTTTACAGAACAATATAAATCAAAATCATAAAAAACCCTTCTAATCTGTCTACAGGAGTTGGTCTTTCATTTTATGCTGCAGTGGAGCAGAAGAAATGAATCTCTTTCATTGAAACATCCTGCAACTAATAGGTATGACAGCATTGCCTCGTAGTCCTGGGCTGGCCTTCCAGACCACTCAGGAATACAATTTTTGCAGCATTTGAATCAAGCAGCAAAACTCCTAACAGATGCTACACTGCCATCACCTAGGTCACCATGTGCCAGAAGGCCTTGGGACAACAAATATGCTGAATTCCTTATAATAACCTAGGGTATTTTTTCACAGCTTGAAACAAAACCCATTCCTTTCTGCACATCCTACTTCTCATGGAGCCAGCTCAGATGTCCCTGTATCCATAGCACAGCTCACCCACACCATAGAGACTCCTCCATTGTTACTCCCAAGGTTGGGAAATCAAAACCACAACATTAATGAACCACCTGTTGTTGATTACAGGAATTGGTGTGCCCTATTCGAATAAGGAGCTGGCCCCTCTAAACAAGGAACAGCTGCTTGTTATTGGTAAGGCTGGGTCACCTTACCCACCACCACCTCACCGCGGTTCCTTACACTGCAGCTCAGGGGAAGGGCCAGGCAGTAACCAAAGGGGTGACTTCCTTTCAGTCTTTCGAGCTACTGGTGAAGGGTAAATCCAGTTCCAGGCACACAGACCTCTCTCAAGAGTTACGATTCTGGATGGCACTTTTCATTTACCCTAATTCTACAAGATCACAGGAATGTCCAAATGCCCAGCAGAGGCCGTGTAACACCCGCAGTGGGAAGGGACTCTGGCCACCGGCTTTCCCAAGCACACATTTAGCAGCAGATGGTGCTCTTGTGTCAGTGAACTTTCCTGAGGGACTAACTGCCTCACTGTTTCTGGATTTTCTTCCCTGACTTTATTGTGAGCTTAGAGCTTTCTTTGCTACCTTTCAAAACTAAATCCTAGCTTTCAATGATATCACTCAACAATATTTCTTGCTGCTGCCTCTGTCATGTCCTTATTATTCTGTCATGTCCAGTATTCTGGAAAGCAGTTTAGATGAATGTAAACTGGGTTTAAATAACTAATTAGTGGCAATGGCTGCAACTTATATTGACTGTGCAGGGCCTGAGACACTGGAACATCGGGCACACTGTGCTATTCCCTTCTTGGGGCATTGCCCAGTGCCCGAGGAGTGCCAGCGAGCACAATGCTCATGTCGAGTGATGAAGTGCAGCTGAGTGCTCCTGACTTCAAACTGATCACTGATTTTTTAGATAAAACAACCTAGGTATTAGCCTTATTTTTTTTTTTTGAGGTGGTCCCCTACAGAAGTTTCCAAATTCAAGCTCCTTTCATTGATGCGCACACCCATTAGCTACTTCGAGACAATGCTCATGTCTCTGGGTCCTGCAGGACCGCGAGCAGAGCGGCCCGGGTCCGGTGAGCGCGACTGGAAAACGAGCGCGGGAGAGCGAGACGGGCACCGGGAGCAGCCGCTGCCAGCGCACAGCAGCTCCTGCGGGGATGTTTGCTCCGCACAGCTCGGAGCGTGGCTTCCCTGCGCCGCAGATACAATGGCTGCCCAGCCCCGGCACAGAGCCTGCACAAAAAGCCTCCTCCAAGCGAGGATCACTAGATGGAGCTCGATTCTAAGTAGAGAAAAGATGCAGAGCTCCTCACTGCCGGCGCCGGGCTGCAGCGCTCCTGCCGGCACACCAAGCTGGGGTCTCAGCGTCCTCCTCGAGGCTGACGACGAAATACCTTCTGATTGTGCAGATTCACTGTGGTTTGCTGGAGACAAGAGCTGCTCCCACCTCCGTAGTCTATACCTGTTCAAACCCATTGTGCTGCTGCGCCACCGACAGAAGGTTTTAACAACCTCGGATTTAGATGTGAAGGGGCACAGGCACACAGGCGTCCTCTGCAACCCTGAGCCAGGGCTACAAAGGGGCCTCCGAATGATCGTCTCAATGTTGTGCTTGCTGTGCACAGTAAAGGTGAGGACTGAAATTCCTCTGCCAGCCCCTCGCCTCCCCTGTGAATTTACACACATTCAGAGAAGTGTGAGCTGAAGTCTGTCAGGTTCAGAAGCAAACTGGTAAAGGAGTGCCTGCAGGCTGACATTTCCACCCCCTTGAGATGGCCCTCAGAGTACATGGATGGATACATAGATGGCCCTCAGCACCTCTCTCTTCCCATAGCCGGGTATTATTAGCAGCACTACTTCACTGCCCTTGATTGAGGACAGAAATGGATGGAAGTGTGCAGGAGGCTGAGCAGCTGCCAAATGAAACTGCAGTGAGTGAAAGGCTGAGTCAGGAGCCGACCACAGCCTGCCTGCTCTCAGGCTCTCATGTCCATGAGGTTAGAAGGGAACACCCTTCTAACCTCGCCCTTAATCGGCATCCTGTCTTCACCTCTGCTCCTGGCCCCATCCACTGCTGAGTATTCTGAATGGCATAATGATTACTAACATTTTTAAGCATCCAACCTACTCCAATGGAGGTGGCAGACAGTCCACTCTCATTCCCTCTTATCTCTAACAAGTAAAGAGGTGGCAACTCGTGGCAGGAAAAAGACAAAAGCAACCAAGCTTTTGTTATAAAGTGTTCCAAAATAAAAGGTTCAATAACCCTAAAAGGAACCAAAAATACTTCCTCGTGGATTGCCAGATTTTAACTCGACAATGTTTTATAAATGCAGGACAAAACGGTGCTGGTGTAGCCTTCTCCAGGTGACTTTTCTGAGCTGATACGTGATTCATTAGGAGACTCCGAGATGACTGAGACAACCCTTTTAAGACGATCTATGCGGCGTAACAACTACACAATCGCTGCCCAGAGCAGCAGACCCTGCAGCACACCTTCCTCCTACTCCCCAGGTTTCACTGGAAATTGCCCCAATCCCCATTTGCCCGCCCAGCCCTAAGGCTTTGTCCCTCCCCAAGCACCCGCTGCACCGCAGCTCAAATCCGGAGAGGAGCCACCAGCTCGGGGAGGCACAAAATGACACCGCAAAACTACAAATGCTTGAAACCAAATGGAAACAAAACGACACAGAACCGCGAGAAAACCAAA
>VWYI01029867.1:381484-530000 GCA_013399455.1 Anthoscopus minutus | reverse complement strand
CCCCGTGGCTGATATAGGAAGAGTGATGCGAGCACAATACGATTCCAGGAATCCCTCACTTCCTGGAACAGATTAAAAGGGACACACAAAAGATTACTAAGGAGGTTTGCCTTTTTTTTTTTTTTTTTTTACTTCCACAGAGCTTCATTTCTCCGGAGCCAGCGCTGAGACAGGTCGCTGCTCCGGTTCTTCCCGCAGCACTGGGGAAGATCTTATTTATTGGTATCTATTTATTAGTATTTCACAGTGTTCTGAAGGAAGATCAGTTCCTCTTTAAATATATGTAATTTCTTTTTTTTTCTGGTTATTTTAAACTTTTTTTGCTGCTGTTTTCTGAAAGGCAGAACAAGAATACATTATTTTTTCTAAAGCACTGAGAGTGCACGCATTTTCTAGGCCAAAGTTGCTTAAGTCTTTGTCAGACAGCTCGTCTTCTGCTTGGTTTTTCCTGTGTCTGAAACAACCTGCAGAAGAGGTTTGCTGGGACTCGCCAGCCTTCTCTCACCGACAACCGCAACTAGAGGCTGAACTCGCTGCTTCGGGGAAGCAAACAAGGCAAGAAGAGGAGAAATTATTTCCCACCTTCTTGAAGACTTCATGCTTTTCCCTTGGTCCGGGAGTGACATGATCCTCTGTGTTCAGGGGTAAGATACTTAGCAACCTTCTGTGAAAAGCTGTGCTTTGATAATTGTAATTAGAAGGGTTCTCTGGGACAGTTTTTCAGCTCGTGTACGTTCCCATGTGTGACTGCAATGGAATGGGAATGACTTTGGCCGGCCGAATGCCGAGTTCGAGAATGCATGTGTCTGTCCTGTGCTTTAGATTCCAAGGCCAAAATCACAGAACCATAAAGTATTCCTGATTTCTGTGCTTTCTAATGCTGGAAAACTACACGGTATTCAAAGTCTTTGGGAGAGTAAGGATAACTTGTAATGTGTTGTTCAGTGTCGTGGACCCAGCACCAGTGCGGACACCAACACAACACCATAGGTGCTCTCTAAAGCCCTCTTGAAATCAAACTGCTTGCAGGGAAAAACTTCCCTGGAGATTAGGTGCTTTGGTCTATTTCTAAGGAGATATGCTAAATTAATTTCAATTTTGTGTAAATTGAAGTGTATGTACATATACATAGCATTCTGTAGAGTGAGAACCACAGGGGGCACAGGGGTAGTTCCACATCTGCCTTCAGGAGAACAGGTGACATGCAAATGCCTTCTGTGGTATCAGCACTGATGTCCTGGCACTTCAGTGTCCCTGTGCCCAGCTCAGTTCATCTGCTGAGGAATACCTGGTGTGCAGAAATCACCTGATATTTTTACACATGCTGCATACTTGGAAATTGTGAGCATTTGTTTCAGTCTGAGCCATCCTGTCAGATTTTCCTGTCACTCCGGTGTATGGTGGATTTCCCTCACAGTAAAATCTTCCTTGTCTGCTGGCCATGAACAAACCATGGGGATTTTTCTGCCATTTCCCCCCCCAAAATCTGTTCCACAGACAAGGAGAGCTTATGCTTACCACTAATTTCCTACTATGCAAGGGGGTTGGTTTTCACTCTTATTTTCAGCATGCAGCTGCAGTTCCTAGTGCATAGCCACGGTGAAGGGAATTCAGTTTTCAGCTTGGCCTTTGGGAAACCCTTATCTGAAGCTTTTCTCCAGGGTCATACCAGAGCTACGGCTTCCCCTACCCACCAAGAATTTATTATGGAGCAAGATGTGTAGATGATCTTTTAATGTCTATTTCAAAGACCATTTATTGCTCCATTTTCATCTCCTCTAGAATTTCATATATCCTGGACTCCATACTCTCCGTCCTTTTCAGACCAAGCTCCCACTGGAGTGTTGGGATGTGGCTGATGGAAGGGAGAGCAGCTTCACACTTTTTCTTGTAGTGTTTTTACTGTGTTACAAAGTTTAGCTTACCAGCACAGTAACTACAAAGCCAACACTAAATGGTATCACATATATCTGATTCTCCTGAACTTTCTTGCCATTCCAAGGCTTTCTGAAACACTAATTGCCAAAGCACAGGGAAGTTTATTTGCTGTTTCTCTGAAGAGTGCACCCAGACTCCCAACTAGACATGCCAAATTTCATATGGTTGTTTGCTTTCTCCTCACAGCTGTTTTATGAACACTTTCCCCTATTCAGTCCTGATTCTCCGTGTCTTTTCTCTGCTTTCTCTCTTACAAGCATTATTTGCAAATCCTTTCTTTGGCCCACCAAAGGGCTGACCTTCTCATGGCAGCAAACCTTTTTCAACCTGTCCTTATCCCAAACTCTTCTAAACCCTGTTGCAGATGTTCTTGCATTAAAAGTTGTAGTCTGCCGTTATTTGCTGATCCCTCTACTCTCCCATTCCTATGCTTGGAGTTGCTCTGCTCCTGGCAGCAACTTTTCTTTCTTCAACCTATGTACAAAGCTGTTTAGGACACAGCACCTCCCAGTCTGTCAAAATTACTAATCCTTCTCCTCTCTTCCACCATGCTCCTTTGAGCCTACAGCTGCCTTGGGAGGTTTTGTAGGCGCATAAGGCCAGTGTATAGAAAGAAAATAGGAAATGTGTGAGCCTGACCCTTCTCTGGCTGTGATGGAAGGATCCCCACAGTACCTGCACAGGGTCTGGGCTCCTCCAGCCTCATGTGCAACAAAGTGTAAGGCAGAAAAGCACGAGTACAGTGGGAAAACTCATCTCGAGCATGTGGGCTCTGTAAAAGAAACCTACTGACAAATTCACACAGTTGATGTGCTTTTTGGAGAACCAAACTGCGAACTGGTACAGCCCTTGGAAGTAACATGACAGACATTTGCCTGTGTAGCTTTGCTATCTCTCCCTTCTTTTCCTGCCTCTCAGCCAATTCCTAATTTCCTCTCTGAAGTTGGTATATAAAAAGAAAATAAATCCCATACTATGAAAAGCTTTCGTTATGTTCCAAACCTTTCTAGAAGGATAGGCCAGAAAAATTGTCCAGGAGAAAATAACTCGGGTTCGGCACTTGGACTGCAGTATTTGAGTTCCGGGGAGGTGAATGTTGCAGGACTGATTTTCCTTAGTATCAGTCACAGTCATTTTCAGCTCAGGGAACAGTTGGTATGAGAGACATTGCTCTGCCAGCAGGCCTGGGACACCCTCTTTGCACAGCACCACTTGGTAATTAGGTTCAGCACAGGCAAGGATCAGAATCTCAGAACCTTCTGAGTTGAAAGGGACTCATAAGGATGATGGAGCCCAACTCTGAATGACCTGTAAGGTGATCAAATCCATGACCTTGGTGTTATTTGACCCATGCTCCAAGCAGCTGAGCTGTTTATGGTCCTCCTTGTGCAAAAAGGGGGGTAATAGAGAATTTGGAATCTCCTTTCCCCAAGGAGACAGGTAACTAGGCATTTGTGAAAACCATGACATTAAGAGGGAGACATCCAAATATCCTGAAAAATGGAGCACTCAGCACCTATAATTGTGTCTCCAGGAGGATTTAAAAGAGAACTCAGAGCTTTCCCAACAATGATCTCCAGGTATAAAAATATACACCGTACAAAAGCCATTGAAAATGCAGGTCCTGTGACCAAAGGTCCCTGGTGAGGACAAGGGCCAACAATCACTTTTATTCAGCCTGGCTTCCTACCCATTAACAGAAATTAAGAAACACAGATTAGATACCACGAAAGCCAAGCAGGTATCCTTCTTCTGAAATATGATTTGACACATGTTAAAAGAAAGAACGTTCTTTCCTAAATACCAATATAATAGCAGTGGCTTTGCTATATATTGCGAGGGCAAGAAGTATCTTTCTCTGTAGATTTAAATTTACCAGTGGTTTTACAAAGTCTTACTCCAAACCTCTGTGGTTTGTTTAGAAATATAGAGATGTGGAACTGATCATGGTCCTCACTTACAAGCTGCAAAGGTGCTTTCAGGTTCTTTTTAATCCACTTTCCTCCCACATACCTTCTTTTTGTTCTCTGTCCCATACTTGAGTCCCAGCAGTTTGAGGTGGTGGAGTGCAGCTACGATCAAGTGCAGATCAGTTTACAACACATTTATTTATGTACCTGAAGCAGCCCTGTTCACATAAGAACACAAGGAAGAAGATTGAAGGGAAGCACTTAGGACTTCAGAGTCTCCTTCTGCTTCTCTTCAGTGATACGGGGAGGTGGCTGCACCCTGTGCTATCACTGTCAGCTCCAGTGGTGCTGTGGCAGTGTCACACTGAGGACTGAGTGTGTTTCTCTCGGCCATCTTCTCTTTAAAGTGTCTGAAAGAACATCTTGGGTGTGTTGGGGATGGTGGGGGGATATAACACAGGACATGCAGCAGGACACAGAGGCAAAGAGCTTACATACAGCAACAGAAAAAAATTTTTGCTCAGGAAGTTGCCTGGGAATAAAGACTTTCCTGGCCTCTGCCATCCATCCTCCCCCTGCTTTCCTTTAGCAATCCCTGTGCTGCTGAGGAGGAGCACCCATGACCCATGAGAGCTCCATGCTCTGTGAAAATGCATTTAGATGTTGAATAGCTACACCACTTTAGGCCACAGGGGAATTACATGTTCTAGCAGCCTGGCCATGGTCCTGCAGGAATTACAGCCACACTGACTCCTCCATGGAGCTGCTGAACAGTGGGGTGGATGTAGTGCACACGCTTGGCTGAAACAAGAATTCCCATTGTTTTCCTACATGATCAGCTCACTCTGAGTTCTGACAGATTCATCTGGTCATCCTTGAGCAGAAAGGGGGTAGGACAAAATCCAAGCTATTCCCAATTCTGCTTCTAATTATATAGCAGTAAATGACAATCTCACTGGCAGAAGCAGAAATGCTCCGACATTGTAATCATGTAAATGAAGCTGTAGTGCTGTTACGAACCTTTCAGCCCCTGAAACTACATATTAAAGGGCAACATCTAAAAATATCAGGTTCAAATCATCCTAAATGTCAAGAGTGACCACCTTCTGTAAGGCCAAAGAGGCAAATTCACTGTCCCTGTTTCTAAGAGCTCATCTTCAGCTGTGTTCCTTCCTCCTTTCTTGCCTCTCTCAGAAACAATGGTGCTGAGGATCTGTTTGTAAAATGTAATATGTTATAATATAATGTAGCATGCACAGAAGAGACCCTACAACCTATCTCAAGGCAAGGAGAAATAGCAGAGTGTGCCTTTCATTTCAGACCTCATCCTTTGCTGGCAGAGGAAAAGATCAGGAGACTGTCACTCAGGGGCATTGAGGAATTGTCAGAGCCCATCATGCAGCCTCTCCCAGTCATGGCCTTCCAGGAGGAGTCTGCACCTGCCCTTGCAGCTCCAGTTCCAGACAGCAACCCACCTCAGACACGGGACCCTGAAGAAGATCTGCTCTGCATTGCAAAAACCTTCTCCTACCTGCGAGAATCTGGTAAGACTCAATTGCAAAGTCACAGGGTCAGAAGGGTGCAGAGACCCAACTCCCCAATCTGAGCAGAAGGAAGAATCTCCTGATTCCACTTCAGACAGGAACCTGGTTCTGTCACAGCAATGGCTGGCTCTTGTGCACAGAGCAAGTATATCTGCAGTCTCTACAAACTTATATAATGAAAGAATTTATTGCTTTATCTTTTGTAACTGAATTGGAAGAAGGAATTGAAAAAAGCAGATTGCTTTTTTTCTGTAAATTGCAGCTGCTGCAGCAATTGCCAGCCTCATCCCAAGCCCCAGCACAGCAATGGCAAGCATAGGCAGGAAACCCTTAGAACTTGGTCTTAATTTATGAAGGTCATGCCAAGTCTGGCTCTGGTTGCTTCCCAGGCCCTGAACATTGTTGTCTTCAAGGCTTTCTTAAATATATTGCCAGTCCTATAATATGTTCTTTCCCTAACAAATTCCTTCTCGGATGTTTTTCCAGGTTGGTACTGGGGTTCCATCACCGCCAGTGAGGCCAAGCAGCATCTGCAAAAGATGCCTGAGGGCACCTTCCTGGTGCGGGACAGCACCCACCCCAGCTACCTGTTCACACTGTCCGTCAAGACCAACCGAGGGCCCACCAACGTGCGCATCGAATACACTGACAGCAAGTTCCGCCTGGACTCCAACTACCTGGCCAAACCTCGCATCCTGGCCTTCCCAGACGTGGTCAGTCTTATCCAGCACTATCTCACGTCCTGCACAATGGAAAGCAAGACCGAGGCTCCTTACCCACCTCCATCTCCTCTCCCCCCCCTGCAGAAGGAGATGGCAGCGGCCGCAGTGCAATTGAAGCTGATCCGGCCGCTGGGCCGCAAGGACAGCATTCCCAGCCTGCAGCACCTGTGCCGGCTGTGCATCAACAGGTGCACGGCCAACGTGGAGCAGCTGCCCCTGCCCCGGCGCATGGGGGAATACCTGAAGCAATATCCTTTCCAGCTCTGAAACGTGGCTGCTCTCTCAGGCACCAACAACAGAGACACAACCACAAGAGCTTTGTGTCTCTGTCCCACTAAAGTTGGGCACAGCAAAGACCTGATTATCAGCAGAGACTGATCAGCATCCATCTTTCCTCTCCCCTTCTCTTCACATCCATTCCAGCCCCAGGGAGGAGTGGGTTGTTCCAGTGAGCAACGGGGCAGCAGCTGAGCTCTGACCCTCGGGCTGTGCCGGCAGTGGCTGTGAGAAGCTCTGTGGGCATGGCCACACTACTTGAATGTCACAGTTGCCGTGATGCTGGACATGTTAACGTTGTTATTTTTGCTATTTATTTCCATGGCAGTTTCTCTCCTCATGGTATTTTTAAAGCACCTTTTACTTTTTTTTTTTGTTTGTTTCTTTTGTGGAATTAGAGATAGTATAAAGGCTCCCAGCCAACTGGCAGCTGAAGCTCTGTGGGAATTTGGATTTGGATTCACATCCAAACAGCTTCTGTTCGAGCCTGTTGCTGTGACAGGTTACAGGAGTCCACATCCAAGCTCTCCTAGGTTTCTGGTGTATGTAAGACTCAGATGACTGTATCCAGACTCACCTCAACAGAGGTAAAGACTATTCGTTTTTTCTTCCTTAGTTTCAGAGGGTATCACAACCTCAGAGCACAGTGCAAACTGCCAGAGATGTGTGCTACATCAGAGAGGGACAGGAGACTTCTCTGAGGAAGCTCTTCTTCCATGAGGGCTCTAAGTAGAGATCTGGATAGTGAGGTTGGGGCAGGGAGCACTCATCCCATTTTTTTCCACCTTCTCCATCTCCAAAGGAAATTTGTGACAAAACATTTCAAAACAAGTAATTTGAAACAAAATTTTCTCATATGCAGGCAGAAGGATTTCATTTCAGAGCACCCTGTGTTTGGCTTGTGTTTTCAAAGTGCTGTTCCTTGCCCTTGCCTGAGACACAGGGCAAGACCAGGGTCTCCTTGAACGGAGGCTCAGAGACAGCTCTGCTGGGCTGCACCAGTGACCCGCACAGCTTCAGGATATATATATATATATTTATTTATTTCTGTGGTTACACTTAGGGGCACCTCAGCCCGCAGAGCTGTCCTTGCTCCCCGCTCCCGCCATGCCAGGCTGCCGCCTGCTCTGCCCCTGCCAGCATTAGTCACCGCCAGCTCCGGGCTGGAGCACACACTGGGAACCACAATCCAGCGTTTCTGTTTGCCAAGGTCCAGACCTTTCCTCCCCGCTGCTCTGACTTGCATGTTTGTTATCCACAATTTGGCTTTTGGCCCTGGGTTTCCTTGTCGCACCCCATCCCTTTCACCTCCTGCAGATGAGGCACAATGGCTCTTCCCCTGCTCTCTCACACACAGCAGGGACAGACAGCAGATGGGATCTGCCCCAAACCAGCGCAGACCAGTTGCCCCTTCCTGTTCATTTGCTGAATCCCACCATCTTCTCAGCCTTGCCATGGAGTGAGAGTAGGAGGAGGGAACAGACAGGTTACAGAAATTATGATTTGGCTTATTTTGCCCCTAAGACCCCCTGATTTCTTCTAGCATGAACAAACATTAAGGACTCCTTGTTCATCGCTTCCTGGGACTCTCTCTAAGGCTCTGTAAATTAGAATGGACAAACCCCCAGCTATAGCTGAGTGTTGGAAGAGAAGATGGAAAAAGATGGGATAGTTACCCAGGAGATAAGCTCAAAAAATGGGTGAGTTTCTTCTACCCTATCTTAAAGCTGCCAAAAGGGACAAGATGGCCTGATGTGCTTAGTCAGTGTCCTTTTTTTTTTTTTTCTCTCCACATTTATACAAGTTTGTGCTGTTGCAAGCTTTGTTTTTGATACTTTGACGATTGACAGTGTGCATGTGTGATGTCAGGTTTGCTTTTTGGTATATCCTTCCCCCTTGCCCTCTGTGGCAGCAACTAGGGGAAGGTACTGAATGAGAACGAAAATTTAGAAGGCAAAAAGGAAAACTTTAAAAAAAATATATAAACTATAAACCACTGAAAAAGGCTTCCTTTTATCCAAACACCTCTATCTGCCTGAGGACACTGGGAACAAGGAAACCACAGCTCTCCAAGGAGCAGCAGTGATCTCAGGAAGCCCACACAGCTCAGCCACAGGCCCAGTAACTACAGCTTGGGAAAAATCAGTTGGAGAAGTGTACAGCAGGAAAGGGCAGGTTGTTCAGTTCTCTTAAACTCGACTTCTACTTGATCTGTTCTCTGCTGGGGGTGATGGGGAGGTCAAGCTGTGGGTTTGACTCACTAGCCCAAGAGAGCCCAGGAGCTCGTGGCTGACCCCAAACTGAAGGCTGTGAGCTCCCACGGGCAGGGACCAGCTCTGTTCTGTGTTTGTTCTGCATTTAGCACAGTAGGGATCTCTAGGTGCTACTGCAATGCAACAAATAAACAATACAGTTACTCCAAAAAGTCAGTCTCTTCTATCTTGAGACAGTTTGTTAAAAATCATTTGACTCTGGATTTTAAATAAACATTGATAATATACTTTAAAGCCACTCAATGTAAAAGTCTTTGGTAAAATCCAAATGGATGAATTAATTTTCTGTTTAGAGAAATCCTCCCCAAGAACATAAGGCAAACTCTTGACCATTTTTTTTCAAGCAAAACAAAAAGCCTTTCAACCAAAAAAAGGTCCTTCAGATACTGGGAGAATAAACACTAAAATCATCAGTGTGGCCCTGGTTCTTACTGCACACAGAAGAGCAGCAGCAGATCCTAAGTCCCAAGTTAATAAGGACTGAAGGCACATTTTTTATTGATGTGGAAGAACACAGGAATGATTCTTGTATAGTTTCTGTGTGCCATAGAAAATTAATACAATGCAGGGGAAAGAAGATGGAATATAAATGGGCTGGGTGGGAGATCCAGGGTGGATCCATTTCTCCCTTTTCTGGGACCATTGGGCTGCAGTGTCCCTGTCCCTGTGGTCTGGCCCTGCAGCCTTTCCCCTCACATCACCTGAGACAGCAGGTGGGGAAACCATGGGGAAGTGGATCTGCCCTGTAATGGTCAGAGGGAGACAGAGGACATCCCATCTGTCCATCTTCTGAAACACAGGGAGCACACTGAGCTAACACCACTGCTGGGAGGTGACTCCACTGCAGTCCCTGCATTCTCCTCTTCCAGGAGAGGTGCCCAAGAGATGTCCCCCCATCCTGCCCAAAGCAAGCATAATGTCCTCCCAACCACTGGAAAATGGAAAATGTGCTCAGAAAAAAACCCCACCAACAAACTGAACTAGTTCCTCTCCCATCCTTCTCCCTCTATGAATCCACTGGCTTCAAAGTATTCCTGAAGCATGTGCTGAGCTTCCTATGTAGCCTTGGAGTTGGCATTCCCTAGCAAATATTGTTTCCACAGTCTTATCAACGTGAGTTCATGGGTAGATTTCCATTGCACACCAAACCAGGAAATGCTGGCAGTGCCATAAGCTGTTCCAGATCAAGTTAAACAAAAACAATCACATCCCTCTGGTTTAGCGGGAAATATGAAAAGAGAACTAAACAGTGCAGAAGCAAAACACAAAGTAAGTGGAAACACAAAAACCAAAGAAGGAAAAGCTGCATCCATCTTTAAAAAGAAACTTTGCAAACCCTGGAAAAAACTAAAAAATGCAGCATTTCTGACACATTATTGAGTGATTTCTTAATTTCTTAGCTAGGCCAAACTCTTCCCCTGAGCACACAAAGGAAACCCTGCTGTTCCCTTTCCACAAGCTGAAGGTGGAAATGATTGGCAGGAGCCAGGCTGGTCCAGAGCTGCAGTCACACACGGTTTTACCTCATCAGCTGTCACCTTAACAACTCCCACATTTCGTTAAAGAAAACAGGTTCATGTTCTGGAAACTCCAGGATCATGTTCTGAAAACTCCTGTGCCAAACCTTTGTGCAGACTGAGCTGATTTTTACAGCTGAGTTCCACATCTCTGGAACCAGCAGCATTTGGGGCAATGCATACTGGCCTTTATCAGCTCTGAAGTACGGCTGCAACTCCTCTCCTGGTGACAACTGTACAGTTTGCTGAGCCAATGCACAACAATTTGAATTCTCTCTTGGTTTACAGTTTCTGCCTACAGATAGAAACATGGGTGTGGAGCCCTCACAGAGTCTGAAAAGCAGACTGATAGGACTGGGAATAGAAATCCCAGTCCATGAGTGAAACCACACTCCCATGGCCCACTCCCTCAGCAGAACTCCCCTGCAGTTTGTCAGGCACATATGGTATCATTTTCTGCCTTAAATCACCAGCCTTCTGAAAAAGCAACACATGCAAGGGTAAACTAACCAGGTGACATGCACATATCTCTATGCTTTCTAACTTACTGAAATCTTAGTCCTTTCCCCACATCCTCTCAAGGGGGTGCACAACATCCCCCTGTCCAAGCCAGGGGAACCAGCATCAAATCAAGTGAATCAGCAGAGTATTTACTTCTCTTAGGACAGACGTGGTCAGGTGTTTCCAGTTATTGACCTATTAAATGTAATTTCTAGTCCAAATTCTGTTGTCAGTCTTACCTGCTATCTATGAAATTAAGGGAATTAAAATCAAAATTAACTGGACACTGTGTGGCTGTTCTGCCAAACGTTCTCGTGTTCAAATCTCTCAGAAGCCAGTATCACAGCCCTCTCCTATCTATCCCTAATGGCTGCTGAGACCCTTGCAAACCTGATGGAATTACAGTATGCTCTTCCCCAGCCCAGAAATCATGAGGAGTCCAAAGGTCTGGAGTGGAGGGTAAAGCAATATCCAGTGAAGACGTGCCAGAACAACTCTGGATGCCAATATCCTCCAGCTCCCTCAGTTCTGGGCAGCATTGTCACAACATTCACATCATGCTGTCAACGACCCCTACCCATTGTTCACAGAGGAAATGGGAGAAAAACCCATCAGTATGGGCAGCTCCTTATGAAAAAGAAACAGTCAGAGAGAAAAAGAAGGCAAAACTTAAGAGATCCACCCTGTCCTTGGGCAGAAACGTTCATCCTCTGTCTGTTCACAGCAAGCTAGCTTTGAATTTGGAAGAGGGAGCCCAAGGGACAGCAGCGCTGCCAGCATTGCCCAAGGCACGGCAGCGAGGAGGCCCCGGCGAGTGCTGATAACACATTCAGACTCAGACATGTCTGTTCCCTGCCCACACCCAGGCTGCCTCTGTGGGGGGTTTTATAATGCCAGGTGCCAGAGCCCAAGGAACAGGAACACGTGGAGGCATGGCTTTATCTGGAGGCTAATGCTGCCTCGAATGAACCTCGTGTTGATCTCCTGCTGCCGCTTCCCGAGAAACAAATCCCTCATGTGGCTCCTGCTCTCACTGCACAAACAAGGGCAGCAAGTGGCCCTTGGGAGCAGCACGACCCTGCAGCATCCATCAGACATCTGTTATCACCCCTGCTGTGCAGCAAGAAACAAGCTCAGGGAAAAATGTCAAAGTAGCCCTAGCAATACAATTAGAGTCTTTCAGTGTTCAATTATGCAGACTAAGGTGTCTACACAAACATACTCTTGCACACTTTAGCAAGAACTAGTAATTTCTTCTACTTGAAAAATAATATATTGTTCAGAAGGAAAGGCTTTTTGTAGGCAACATGTTGACCAGAGAGAAGAAAAATAATTTTAAGGGCTTCACTGTTAGCCTGGGCATTAAATTTCAAAAGAAAACTATGGAAAGTAAAATACAATTTGGGCTTTACATCATAACAATCTTAACATAGTAATTCAGAGTGGGTTTTTGGATTTGGAAAGGGGAGGGAAAACAACAATTTTTCAGAACTCCAGCTTATATTCACTACAGATGAGACTACAAAAAAGGAAGTTTTACTGTAAACCACTGCAAGCTTAGTCCTTCAATTCCCCTGTAACCAGTTGTGGCAGTGGTCATGGCTGGAGACAGGCTGTTGGCCCATCAATCCCCCTGTTGCAAAATCCTCATTGGATTAATTTAAATATAGGAAAGAACAGACCCAGGGGAAGCAACCTGGCCCAGCAGAGGAAAGGGTTCAGTCAGAACTGCTCCAGCCTGACATACCAACCTAGATTTGCAGAGAAGGGTTTCCTTTCATGAAACAAGAACTACCTTCCTCCTTTTGCTCTTCTTCCTCAGACCTCACTGGCAGGGTTTTTCCCTCAATGCCATTACTTCCTAAATGCAGTGCAAATGCACTTTGTAGCAGCTCAGACTCAAGTTGAAAACCCAAATACAATGTTAGTTTTTGTCAAAATAGCTGTTTTAAGAGAACACTCTATCTAGCCAGGAAAGGCTTTTGTTTTAATGTCCCCCCATGGTACTACAGTGACAATAAAAGCTTGAAATAATACTGGTTACTGCAGCATTAGATTGCCCAAACAGATCATCAGAGACTTGGTATTTCTCAAAAACCTGATATAAATATGCCAGATGGAAGGACAAAGGAACAGCTGGTCAATCAAAACTCAGTGGGAGAGCTCAGCCAGGACTGGAGTTCCTTGGACTCTGGCCTGGCCAGTAATTCCATCATGTGACTGCTTTGGTCTGGAAGATATGCTGCAACTTTTCCAACTTTGGCTCTTGGAGAAATGCTGCCCTTGCTGAAACATCCCTGCCATGGAAACCTGTAAAACACAACGGGCTAAATCCAGGTTCTTTTCCCAAGGACTGGGATGGGAATTCATTTACTTAAGAGCTTAATTTGGTCCACTTCATATTCCTAGTTTAACAGAGAAGAATTTTATCCCTGGTGAAATTCTGACACGAATTTGTCTTCAGAGGAAATGGTAACACTGAAGTGCTGCTGATTTAACTCAAGAAAACCCTTCCCTCACACACTATCTTCAGCATGCACAAACCCAGCACAGAGACTTTTCTTTTAAAGCAGAAAAAAACCCCATGCTGCAGTTTACAATTAAGTTCTGACTTTCTTAAATTCACCTGCAAATATTCCAGTCAGAACATGTGCAATGCCACTTCAGGCTGTAAACATCAGCCCGTGGAAAACCAAGCAGCCAAATCTGAATTGATCTCAGCAAACTTGTTTCACCTTAGCTAGGACAGAGCTTTCTGTGATGACAACTCCTAAAAACAACGGCTCTGGGTTATGTCTGGGACAAAGAGACACAAGACCCATTGCTAATCTCATGGGATGCCAGCTGTCCCTCACTGCCTGTTCCTTGTGGGCTCACTCAGTGCAAAGAAGCAGAGATTTAATTGCTGATCATAGACTGAAGCCTCTTTAATGTCAGGACTGTTTCCTCCCTAGAACAGCAACATGGTTTGAAATCTAGCTTACAGAAGGCAGAGCTGTGTTTATACTTGACAAAAGTTACCCAATTTGGCAAAGATTCTTCCCATCATGCAAGTGTCACCACAGCCATTGCCAAACACTGCAGAGGCAGAGTTCAAAACACTACCTCCAAGCCTGGAAATCCGATGAAGCAATATGTTGCCCACTGCACATGCTATATGTTTGCACTTGTCTGAAAGTGCTCAACACTAAAAGGTGTTGTTATAATTAAAACCTAACTCTGAAATAGCCTGAAGTATGACTTAGTATTATTTATTATTTCCAGGGAACTTTTTGGAAAACCTCTCTAACTTTTTGAAAATACCTCACTCTCTTCTAAGCCCTTGGTTTTGGAATATTCCTTACATTCTTTTAAGACTCTTTGTTATCCACCTCTTTTAGTGCTGTTCCCTCCAGTCCTGTGCTATGGAAATCACCTTGGCTGAGAGGCACTGGGCACCATTTTGGGGAAAAAAGGGACAAAACAATACTGCAAGGCTGGGGATGGATCAGAAGGGGCAGAACAGTCTGGGTGTGGGCCAACATGGAGACTCCATATTACTCTTTCCTTCCCAAGAATACAGGAGATTGAAGGCTTGTGCATGCAGAACCTTTTGTTGCTGATGAAAGCCTTGGGAGCAGGGTTAGTGTGACCTGCCAGGCAGCTGCCTCAGGGCTACCCACAAACAGCTGCTCCAAGCCACAGTGTGCAGATGCTGTAACACCCTCTGTGCCCGGGATACTGGACACCAGCTGGGAGGAAGAGTTTGCCATGGAGCTTGCAGGGAAACACTTTGGTGCAGAAGGTGTGGATTGTGTTACATGAGGAATAGCTGCACTCTCCACCCCCAATGCAGATGACACAAACCAGACTGGTCCCCACTACTCCTTCAGTCATCTCTCTTCATCCACAGCAGCTTCCATCTGACATGCTCATGCACCCCAGGCTGCACACAGCCTTCCAGCTTCTCTAGTCAAGGGAGGAATTTCCCTGTGCCTTGCCAACCCATGGCAGGCAGGGAGGAGGCCTGGTCCACACCCACCCCGATGCGTGGGCCCCTCCTGTTCAGAAGTGCCACGTGGAGAAGGCACCTGAAGGCAGTTTTTGCATCCCTTAGCTCTCTCCTGCCTGGCTGGAGAGCACAGTCTGAAAGAGGAAACTTCACTACATAAGCAAGAAGAAGTCAGGCACACAGCTGAAAACAAAATAACTTGTGCCAGTGTCAAGCGACAGTGTGACACTGACTGGAGCAGTAAGTGAAGATGTCACATGCTGGCTTCTGCTGCTTCCTCACGTAGGAGTGCACTGGCATTAACTGAAAATATGCATTGATCATCACGTTGGTATTAGTGCTTATACAGAGCATCATTCCAAAGGGATGGCTCAGCACAGCTACTGGAAATGGAAAGACTCCACCCATCTTGGATGAGAAGAGAGGTGGGTTCAGAAAAGCCCACGCTGTAACACAACCAGACAATCCCACTATGTTTTATCAATCCGGACATACTTGACTAATTAACAATAAAAATAATATATTACCCTGCTTATGCTTCTCTACCCAGTTTGCAGGAGGCAACAAGCAGGATTTTGCATGTTAATTTTGCAATTTATTTTGTATTTGCCTTTCAGCCTATACTTACTCCAATAATCACCTCCTTAGTCTCAGCCCTTAGAGGAATTAGCTGATGGAAAAACAACATTCCTGTCAAAGAACTTCTTAAACCAACCACAATCTTTGTCCTGTGAGTCAAAAGAAACATTCTCTTCCTATGCCTAAGTGAAATGGGGAACTGTCAAAGAAGCTGTTTTTTCTCTCCTCCTATTTCCCACCAGCAGCATCCCTTTTCAGCCTATTACTTAGGTGAGTTAAAAACCAAAAGGCTTCCAGGAAATACTGTATATCATATCCTATAGTGATCCCTATAACTAGCATCACCAATTCTTACTGGTGCAGAAACAGAAATCTTTCCAAATTCCCTGTTATTGACAAAACAAATGACCTAGTGCAAAGGGAACATGTAACAGGCGCTGGTGGTTCCAGGTAGCCCTGGATCTCATGGAACAGCCCAACAAACACAGTGTGACGCAGCTAGCTGAGGTCACACTCCTCACGGGGTTTACCTTGCTCAGCTCCAGAGATATAAATATTCCAGTGCTTGGCTCTTCCAAGGTGTTTGCTTTCCAAGACCAGGCACTTCAAACGATGATGTCATAGAAACCAGATATAAAGGAATTATGTTTTTACCCTTTCCCTCAAGCCTTCCTAAGGCTGATATAATCAGTGCAATAGTGCTTGTTAGGAGGCAGCTGATGATTAAAGCCTACAAACAGAAGCACTTCAAGTTCTGTCAGGGAACATAGACTTTTCATGTCTCTTTTACCTTGTAGAGATTGCTCTCTGATGCAAAGGGAAATAAGTCGAATGAGGTTTTTATGTTATGCTGCCAGCCAAAGGAGAAGGGGAAAACCCAGGCCCTTTAGCCCCTCTGCCATTAGGTATTTGTTTTTGCCAGCTGGAATTACTGCCAAAGAAAGAGCCCAGATCATTACTGGGGAAGACACCCCCAAAACTACCTGTGTGAAGAATGCCAGTGAGCAAAGACGGTTCCCACAGACTCTCTTCAGCTTCATCTTCCAGTCCCTGTTTTAAACCTTAGGACCAGTACATACACCAAAATAATTATGCTAGAAGTCAACATGAAGCATGTCCCGAAGTTCTGCCCCATGGACACAAACTCCTTAACTTGACCCTTATCCAAAAAGAACCATGGCTAGGATACCTTCCAACAGCATCAAGGAAAAGGAGGGTGGTAAAAGGATGGAAGAAAACCTGTAAATAGTTAAAGCAATGTCTATCACTACAGCAAAATATCAGACATTGACAATCTGCACTGAAAAGTCTCTGAATTTTTTAATTTTTTGAATGTTTAGATCTATGAACCTCAATAACACTTCTTTTTCTCCTCCTTTCCCACTTGAACTATGTGCATGTTCAAGGAACATAAGGAGACTTAGCAAATAGAGGAAGTTTCCTTTTTGGCTTCTCTTTTTGTTTTGCAGAGGTGTTGGGCCTTTGTGTGTCCTCCCCATGACCTCCAGTGGGAAAGCAGGAAGAAAAAAGCTGAGGACACCAAGACTTAGCATCAGTCCCCTGCATGGTACTTGACAGAAATGCCTGAATGGGTGCAGTTTTCATGTTATTTCATGTTTCTGCTCCCTGTGCTGGTGATCTTCTTCCACACCATCAGAAAATACCTGAGTAATACAAAATTATCAGTGGTGACCAGTCTGACCTTGAGACACACAATGGCAACCACAAGGTTCAGCAGCTGATGATAAATTGGGATGCTAAAGGCACTTCAATCCCTACATGGTCACCAAGTAACAATTTAATTTCTGTTTTCAAAGACCAGCTGTCCCTGCCGAAAGTGAGTCATTTCTTCTACATCAAAGTCAAAGCAGCCCGACTGGAGCTGTTTTCAGTCAAACCAGTTATTCTGCCTGTACCACGCAGCTCCTACTGCTATCTTACACTAAAAGCAATCCTGTGCACCTTGTCAAAACCCATTCAAAACACCCAAGAACAGATTTTGAATCATTCCTTTATCCCCAAGGATGACACAGGGCTACATGAATGCTTCATATTGGGTCAGTAGATTCACAGCGGCGTGGAGACAGGGGCTGCCCATGGGCAGCCTGGGGAGGACCCTGGGTGAGGGGCCAGGGGACCAAACTGTGCTCAAGTCCCCCAGGCTGCCTCCTTTGACCCAGAACCTCACTGGCACTCGGCTGGCGCCGCCGCAGCAGGAACGGCCTTTATGGACAGTGGGCAAAGCGCCCGGCGCCAGAACAGGCAGAGCTCGACCCGGGCCTGAAGAGTCTCACCCAGGGCAGCTTCCAAACAACCCCAAGAGCAATCCCAGAGAAATGCTTATGGCAGCACGCAAAGGGGTTGGTTCTCGGCGCCGCCGCCTCCGCTGAGCTCAGCCCCACATCAGCAACCTCGACACAAAGCAAGCCAGGCCCAAAGTTACTCTGTGCAAAGGTGGCTCTTTCTTGCCCTTGCAATGCTGCCTCAATCTGAGCAAGAGCAATTTGTAAGTGACCCAAGCTCCCTTCTTCCCTGCACTGCCAGAGGAGACAAGTGCATTGGAGGGGTAGGACCATAAAGAAAGCACCAGTGGCTTCTCTTGTCCCCACAGCAATCAACACCACATTTCTGATCCTGGCTTTGTATGCTTGGGAGGCAAGGCTGCCCCTAGGTTCTCACCACATAAAGTCTTCCCTTGGTCCTTTCCCTCTCAAACTGCAAACTCTGGCTTGACCTCTGATCCCAGAGCTCACACCCTGTGCTTTGTTGATCTTGCACAAACCCCAGTCCTGTGCTTGGTGCTGCCCAGCCCTTCCTCCCCACCGTGCTGGAGGCAGCTCTGCTGCCCAAGGAATCGCTGCTGCTCCCTAGGAGCTCACCCTGATGGAACAGGAGCAGTGCAGCACTGGAGTACCTGAGCAGGCCTGACTCCTCACTAATAAGCTTTTCATGGAAAGTTGTATTCTGTTACTAATTACATCCAGCTAATCACCCTTCTCGTGACAAACACCTCTTCCACCCTGTGTTTACTTGACAGAAGAGAGCTAAGAGGATTTACCTGGAAAGGAGCCAACTACAAACCAGCATTTCTTCTTGCTTTCTTCATACAATGTATCTGATTAGTTTCACTGCCCTGTGCTGTTAAATGTCCTTTTGTTATGAGTATTAGACTTATTTATCTATATATATTAAAAGATATACACACAGATATATGTACAACTACTATCCTTACTTTTTTGAATCTTCAATGCTGAGCAAAGCAGCTTGGAAGAATAAATTTTTAATTGTACTCAAACCCCCCCCTTGCATGGAAAAGTATTTTTTGCCTTTTCTATATGGTGCATTAACACTTTGTAATGTATGAAGGATTCCTCCCATATTGTGGAAAATGTGGTTCAGTTCCCAGCTAAGTCATCTGAGTGTGTTGGAAAGGGCAGGTCACAACCACTCTGTGCACAGTGGCTGCAGACAGCCTAACACGAGGCTTTGATGTGGGAATGGAGGAACCAGTGGAGGAAACTCAAGCTCCTGGGGCTGGAGACAAAAGCAGGGTCCTTTCTGATTTCACCTAGCCAAGAAGCAGGGTTATATTTGCTACTGGTTGAGCACAAACCATGGATCAAGTGTGACATCAATAGCAGTATCTCCTTCTTCTGCACAAATTTTGAAGGGCCACCTGTACCGGCATAAGAAAACTTTAAATCTTAGTGCCAGTGGTACCTAAGTCTGAGGTGAGGCTCACTCTGCACTACAGAAGAGAGAATCAGCCCTGAATGGATAACTTCTCAGAGCAATAGTCTGTCCTGCTGAGAGCCCAGCAGACCTCTGGGGTGCTCTGAGGTTCAGGGATTTGCCACCCTCCAGCAGACCCTGCAGGAAGATGGAAAATCCCTGCACCTCAGAGCATCCCAGATCCCCCATGCTCTGGTCTCAGTTTCAAGCCATTTCAGAGAGCCACATAAAATCGATCTCTTGGAAGACACCGAGTACACAGAGCACAAGCACTTTAAATCCAGGCACTGCCTTAATTCACTCTGGCTTCCTGACAAACACAAGCTCCTGAGCTCAGGGCAGCTGAAGCTGTAGGCTCCTAAGGTTTGCAGCCTTAAGGAATGCTGTCATGCAAAGCAACATTTTCCTACATGGCAGGTTCAGTCTGTTAGGAAAATCAATCCACAAACACCAGAGTTTCATGTCCAAAAAGGAGACAGAGGAGTCCTTTTACTTTACTCGAATAAGGGAGAGGCCATGGGGAATTCCCCTGGGGTCTCTCAAATTTTTGGAGGACGCAGCCTCCTTTTTATCCCAATTTCCCAGCTCATTTCCCTCTCTCTTTCCCCAATGCCTGAGGTACCTGAGCGGTACAGACTTCCTGGAACACCTGATACCTGAGGTTCCCCTCTAATGTATAACGCTAACATTTAATTTTTAATTCTTATGAAATCTATGGCTTCTCCCCATTATTTCTTTCATCTTTCAACACCCAATTTCATTTTTCAATGAACCTACAGTTTGTTTGTAAAGGCAAATGTCTTTTGTATTCATCAATCAGTGGAATCCTTCCCATTGTTTCTTCTCTCAGTGCTAATTCCATTTACCAGCAGACCCACAGCTTGTTTGTAAAGACAAATCTGTCATTCCTCTCAAGTCTGACAGTACTAAGGCAGCAGCATCTTCCTGTGCCTGCTCACACCTCAGGCTGCATCCACAGGACACTGCACCCAAAGCAAGCTGGGGTGGGAAGAAGCTTCCAGGTCTTTCCAATGCTGTCTTATTTCCAGATTGTGGCACAGGCAGAATTTTCATTTAATGTGAACTCCCTTAGGCCCCTGCCATGAGGACTGAGGCAGTATTTTCCCCTTCTTCCCTGGCTGCACTCAAGCACAAGGCAACAGACATTTAGTTCAGATAAAAGAAGATACCAGAGATTGTGTAAATACAAAAACATCTGTGGGATAACTGATCCAAAAAGATCAGTCCAGGCCCTATCACCAGCCCAGCCCAGAAGTACAAGCAAGGAAAAAGGTTAAATCACGGCTATGAAATCTGCAATTCATGTTTGTTCCTTTAAAAGCAGAGAGGCAGGAACATTGCAAGTAAAGTAGTGAAAGATGAAGGAAAACATTATACTAATGGGATTAAAATGAAGAATTACAAATCTCTGGTGTAAGGAAGGAGTGGACAAATTTACCTACTGAGCCTTTGGGTCTCTGGAGATGAGCAGGATGCTGACAGCACCCAGAGGGTGCCCAGGGGCACAGAACCATGAAAGGATGGCCCAGTGTCTTTACTGTGCATACAGCATTAACACCCTACTGATGTGACTGAAGCTGTGTGTAACACTGTCACTCCCTCCCTTTCCCTGTCTGGCTGCAGAAAGGAAACTAAATAAAGCCATCCAGGCTCGGGCAGCCCTTCCCCCACCAGGTTTCTGTGGAAAGCCCATTGCTCCCTGGGGTCATTTCCATTGCGCTTCAGCTCTTCCAGGAACTGAGCCGTGCTGACAGCAGTCCCTCCTCTGCCACATGCCTAATCAGTGCACCGAGGGAGGATTTCTAAGGAAAATAATTGAACAGCTTTATTGCAAAATAAAAAAAATAAAAAGGAAAAATCTACACCCAACCAAAATCTACTGCTTTGCTCTAAGAGCAAATTCTATGAAACACATAAAACATAGAAAGGAAGATTCATCAGCTGGAAATATTGCCTAGGGAAGTACACAAAGCTGAAAATGAACTTTCCCTGGAGTCTGGAAGGAACCACACCTGACCCTGACCTACACTGACAAGGGGGTCTCAGTCTGGGGAGCAGTGCCCAGAAAGGAGGTAAGATGGAAGCTTCACACACACTTTTAGTGAGAGCTGTAGGGCAAAATTCCACTCAGAATTCATCCTGTGACAGGAATTGCTGCTCACTGTGCAAACCCATCCCAAGTGATCACACAGCAAAATGGGGCAAGTAAGGCCAAGGACACCGAGCTCAGCCCTTATTTGTGGAGCTCCAGTGGTGTGTGCTCTCCTGCTCCGGGCTGCTGGAGAAGATGGCTCTGAGCTGTGGCACTGCAGCACCTCCTGCCAAACTGGGGGGAGCAAATCATGCAAACACCCCCCATTCCCATCCTGGCAGCTTTAGAGGCTCAGTATTTCTGTCTGTGGGGTCAGGAAGGGCTGTGCCAGCGGGGCATCAGCCTCTGCATTGCCCTTTACTGTTATCACAGATGGTTTGTACAGCCTTTGAGCTGCTTAAACATCCCCTGAGGGCTAAGAAGCATCGATAAAGACAACTGCTAATGTCTTCTTCCAGGAAATTGTGTTGTTTCTAAATGTTTCCACCTCCTTCTGCTCCCTTCAGCCTTCTCCTAGACAGTCTCATGCAACAGGAGAATAAACTAATAAACAAGAAGGCAAACAAAGAGGGAGAGATACACACTCTTAGGAGGGAATTAATACACTGGCACTACATCATGTTGCAGCCATATGGTGCTGTGAATATCTTTGGAAGCTTCCTATCCACTGCTGGGCAAGAAATCTGCACAGGCCTTCCCCAAACCCCACCCAGGAGGCAGTTCACAGGGAAAACCCTCTTTCAAGGACAGCACTGATTTCAGGTGGGACAGATGTCTCCCCTGACTAAGGAGGCACGGAGTGTCACGCCTTCTGCACCTTCTTTAGGACACCACAAAGAGATCAGGAAAGTCTGTAAACATTACACCGTAACTATTCCCACCTCTTTCCAGCTGCTCCACACTCCTTGCTGTGCCAGTCCTGTCTCTCAGTGGCAGTTCCATGGAGCCCAGCAAGTGGGATTTTCCACTACAACTCTTGCCATGACAACATGCACAGAGAACACACCAGAAGAGGGAGGGCAAAAGCTGCCTTACTCTGGGAGCCAAAACAGCTCATGGCACAACCCAGTTAGCCAAAGGGCCGTGGGCAGCCAGTCCAATCTGCAGGGGGCACAGCCATGCTCAGTGTCCCAGTCCCTGGCATTGCTCATAACTCACAAGGAAACCTGCTCAAGTAGGAACTACCTCTGCATTTAATATCTGAAAGAAAGGGGGTTCTCTTACAGGACAAAGGAAGCATTATAGCAATAAACTTGTGTGTTTAGGGAGGGGGAGGATCTGTTTGCTTTAGGACTCCAGTTTCCCATAGGAAAAGTAAGCTGAACATCTTCCTTATCCTTCAGATTAGGTAACGAATTCATAAAAAATTAACTCATTGACAGCTCCTTTGAGGAATCATTGCGCAGCTTGTTTGAAAGTGAGGAGCTGCAAAAGTTGAGACTTGTTTCACCCTCTGCAGACGCACGTAACAAACGAGTTACGTGCAAACTTCAAAGCAAACCTTTGCTAGAAGGAAAGCCAATAGAAAATGCACCAATGTATGGATCAAAATCCCTCAAGACTTCACAAACAAACAAGATAATTGCTGTACTTCTCTGCCACTGATCTACAACAGCAGCAAGAAGTTTCTGTCATCAAACCATGCCTCTTTCTTGGCACTCAGCAACAGCTGAAATGCAGAGTCTATCCACAGAAGCAGCAGCTGATAACTGAGAAAATAATGACATGAAGCACCTGCATCAGTTGCAGAAAGGAAAAGGAGAGAAGAAAGAAAATATCTTCCCCCCCGCCCCCCCATCTTCATATAGAATTTTCTAGTTTCCCCTCAGCTTCATCCTGTCTTTTTGACAGGATGCAAAGCAACAAGTCACAAACCCAAGGAGTCCTGTGAATTTTAAACATATGCCTGCATCCAAAAGGAGAATATTTGGTGAACAAGGAAAAACAGACATGAAAGGAAAGCTACTTCTGCTGTTTTAGCGACAGACTCAGTGGAGATGATATGAAAGACCTGTGAATGACTCCCTTAGAGCAGAGGATCTACAAACAAAGTAAGTATAATTGATTTCCCAGTTCCTCAAGAACTCTGCACAGAAAGGTAACAAAAAGGGAACTGAACCCATAAGGGAAAAAGGAAGACTCCAGCTGAAGAGTCCACAGGCAATCTTCAACAGCTTTATTCAGTAGCACCTGTATCAACTACACACCAACAAAAACCTGGGGAGACCTGGAAGAAGCTGTGACAAGGAGTCACCCTCTACCCAGCACTCCTCCTTGCGGTATAAAAGCACAGCAGGGAGAGGAGTTAGGGAGGGTGGACTGGGGGGCCTGAGTTCAGGATTTCAGGTGTGTCCAGGTGAGCAAGAAGCAAGAGAACCTCCTGCAGACCATGGGCAGGAAGGATGTTTTGAAGGCAGCCGGCAGAGCTGCTCCTGCCTGTGGCACCTGGAGACCCCAAGATCAGGTGAACACCCCACTGTGCCCTTCTTCCACGTTCCTCCCATGGCAGAGGGTCTCTGCCCACCCCCCTGCAGAGCACATGAAGTTGTTAGAGACACATTATCCTAGCACAGTGCTGCAAGTCTTTTGTTATCTTTCTAGGAAAGAGCTAAGCCTTTTTATTTCTTACCAAAAACTGAAAAGCAAATTTAATGTTAGTAAAACTTTAATAAAGAGCTACTCTTCTGTATTTGAATTAGTTGTTCATAGAAACCAAACACATATAATAGACTACAAAAATGAAAGGCAACAAGGAAGTTGCTATGGCTTTGATGGAACAGCTACTCCAGCATCATAATCCTGTGAATGCATTAAAGTCTTTTACATGAAGAGCAAAAGCAACTGCCTCCCCCACAAACACAAGCATATGCTTCTTCCCAAACCCAGCATATGTGAGCTGAAAAGACTTTGTTTGCTCTCATTTTATGGTAGCTTCTCCACAGTGGAAAAATACAGAGAAAATAGCAAAGAATGAAGAGGAAGAAAGACTCAGAAGCAGTATCAGAAAGTCTGATCAAACATTAGAAGCAGAATCCCAATAAATAAATGGGGAGAAAGACGTTTGGGGGCTGACTGGTACCTGTGAAAGGCATTAGATGTTAAAGTACATAAACAATCTGCACTAGAGTCTAGGGGAAAGCTGGTGGCATTAAACAAGCAGCCCCATAAGACAAGAGACTTGCTGGCTGGAGCACAATGTGACAAAGCTGTGGTTGTCAGCCCAAGTCAAAACAGAGCAGCAAAATTTAGGGTCAGAGTTCTTACAAGGTTCACAGGTCTTCAAAGAGTAGGACTAGGCTAGAAATAGTGTGCAAAATGATAACATCCCAATGAAATTCACAGCACTGACGAAGTCAAGGCCTAGGCGACTCATCTGGTCTGGTCAGTAGGCCAGAAAATGTGAGTCCTTCCCTCCTGTCTTGGAGCAACTTGTGGTAGGTTAGCCCATATCTCCAGGAGAGAGACCCCTCCCCACGTGCCCTACCCAAAACCAAAGAAGGCAGGCACTGTCTGCAGCATTGCTACAGTGACTGAGAAGTGCCTTGGAAGCCAAAATCCAATTTCCACACTTCCTGCTAATCTAGAGCAACTCAGTAACTGCAGGTAAAAGATGTGTTTAAAACCAAGTGTTGTGAGAAATTCACTCCTCCCAGGCTGCCAGCAGTGTGCAAAATAATTTTAACTTCTAAGTGGGCAGTAAGAATAACATTAATTTGTCAGTGTCATGCTGAGTGTTTTCCCTAGAAGCTCTGCAGGGCTTGGGACAAAAGTTCCCATCATCTCCTGCTCTGGAACGAGAGAACATGCAGCAGAGGCCTGAGCCCAGGACAGCCCAAGGACTGATGAGTTGTGGCACTGGGAAGCACAAAGTGTGGGACAGCAGCACCAGGCAGTGGTACTCAATCCTTCTTGCTTCATTTATTCAAGGTCATGTGGCTGTGGGAGGTTTCAGGGTCGCAAAATCTGTCTGAGCTCCTGGCACCCTCTCAGACTTCTGCCACGGAGATGATGACAGATGGAGGGAAATTTTGACCTTTTAACTCCATATCCCTTTTCTAAATTCCTCCGGTCACTACTGTTGTTTCTTATGTAGCAAATTCCTTCTCTCAATCCCTCAAGAAGCCAAACAACGTTCTGTAGTAAAGAGCTGAGTGGGGCATAAATCTCCAGCCCCTTCAGTCTCTGGTAATCTTCCCAGTCCCGTGGCCTGACTCCAAACTTTTGCCCTCGGCCACGGGGGAGCCTCAGGTCACAGGACGAGCTCTTTAGCCACGCTTGGAATGGCAGCGAGAATTCCCTGAAGCGTCCCGCAGGCCCGGCCGCGGTTCCCGGAACTGCCGGCTCTGCCCGGCCCCAGCCGTTCCCAGAACGCGGGGGCTGCGCTGCCCCGGCAGTGCGGACACGGCGGGGAAGGACGGCAGCACAGGCCATACCGCACGGAGCCTTCAGCTCTCCAGACATCCCCTTCTCCTTCTCCGTGTCAGTCCCACAAGGATTGTTCTGAGCTTCCTTCCTCAGTGCTGGCAGTGTGGATGAGCCCAGCTGTGGCCTGTGTGCACGGGCAGCAGCAGCTCCCACCTCTCCCCAGCTCCCCTGCCCGGCGCTGCCTCCCCTACTCCTGCCGTATCCCCGCTTTGCTTTCGGGAATTTCAGCTCCTGCAATTGGAAACGACTCTGCCAAAGGTAGCAGGCACACCTTGGTATCACACTGAAAATCCTTTCTAGCATCAGGACACATTATACCAGTAAACATCAGTGATAATAAATATCACCAAGATGGAAATCTGTGACGTCTGAACTAGGCTGGGCCTAACAAGGCCAATCCAGGCTGGGCATAATCTCCAGTACCATCATGGCAGCTGTGCACAAGGACCACACACCTGGGCAGTCCTGGGCCTTCATTTATAGAACACCTTTTCTACCTCAGGCTTTTTCAGGAGCCACCTAAACTCCTAACTCTGCTCCCATGCTGTGTGCACAGCCAAGCTCACACCTAGCTATAACAATTATTTCTAGATAAATAGAGGGCTATGGCATGAGCCAAGACACGGCTGGGACCAAGCTCTTAGCTAATCCCATGCAATTTCTCTGGTTCAAGAAAACTGTGCCAAGCCAATGGAGAAGGAATATGGCCACAGTCTGGGTTCCTCCAGCACAGCATTCAGCTGCAGACAGATTTAGGGTTTACAGAAGGAAGCTACCTGAGCACCTGGCTGACAAGTAACAGCCAGAAAAACCCAGAACATGGTAGATGAAAATCAGAAGCTGGAGGAAAGTAAATAAATGAAATGGATTTCCCTGCTGCTGACAGCACATACTTTTCCTTCAATCATCTGTACTGTCATGAAAGGTGATGATATTACTCCATTTACTGCATTTTTCCTGGCCTGTCCCCAAGGCCACAATACTGTGTGTTTATTTGGTTTTTCATAAGGTCAAAGAAGCATATTTGGGTAAAACAGAAAGTTTACTATGGACTTTCACCTTTGGGATCTTAAACCAAATGTGACAATTGCAATGAAAAATATTTACAGCTGTCTACACATAGGGGAGAGTTGGAAGAAAGAGGGCTTTCAATCCCACATCCTTCTCAACAGCTTCCTTAAATATTATTTATTACACACAAGAGGAAAAAGAAAATGTCAAGATTTAGACTGTACAATGAACCTAGAATACACTGCTGATCCTTTCAAGCCATGAATCACAGATGAGTGAGACACTGGTCTGCGTGGAAGAATTCCAGCAATAAGCACTGTTGTTAGAGAGCAGCAGGTATCTGGGGCCTCTGTGCTCACACACCAGTTTAAATAGGTGGACAGGAACTGCAACAAGCAAGTGATGTGCAATACTGCCTTTTCCATGGCATCCAAAGAAACATTGGCTTGGCTTATCTTACTTTCCTTGGAAACCTCAGCAAGCTGGAACTTCACATACTTGCACACCTCGAGATGTATTTGTCAAATCAGGCCACTGAGCACACACAGTGCCCAAAAGGCACTCTGGCCTGCTCTTCACAGCCCCATGGAGTCTATCTGGTGAACAGCCCTTTTCCTGGTTGTAGTGGCCAAGGAAACAGTCAGAAATCAGAAGGACTGTGAACCTGACACTGGTCCACAACTTGGTCTCACTTTTCCAGGAGGAGCAACTGCAAAGGAAACCATCCAAGGGTTGTGGAGAGAACAAACAGCAAAAATCGACATTCCTTGAGACCTTGAGATATCAGAACATGCCACATGGAGAAAGCCAGGAGCTCTTGCTGAAAACCCACCCACACTGACTCTGGACAAACCTGCACTGGCTTTGACCCAGCAGCACAATGTCTACACTAACCCCATGGGAATGCAGAGCCTGACTTCCCTGAGATCCAAGCCTCTTTCTGACACAGAAAGAAGAAAAGACATTATAAAATACACACCAACATCACCAGAGGCACCATTAAGCTTTCTTAACCAGTGGCTTTTAAGCTGCAGTCCTCAGGACAGGGGGGTTTCCATGGATTACTGCTGCCATCCACAAAAGATTACTAACTAGAGGATGCCTACTGTCAGGAGGACTTTCTGATGGCAACTCTTGAGTTACTCATGTTGAATGTGTTGGTAACCAGTCCCCTAGTGATGAGTGGCAGTTTCCCTGAGTCTCTGAATGCCTTGGGTGGGAGCTGACAGGTGATGCTACTCTTCCTCCACCCATACACTGAGTTATATTTAGTCCTTCTTAATTTAGCTCCTCCTCTTAAATTCCAAGCAGCTTCCTTGAGCAGTCATCTCTAGAAGCGAGACTAAAATACAGCAGGTCCAGGAATGTGAAATAGGTTACAGATTCATCCCAGATATGTGGAAAAGTTAACTATGTTTATAACCTCCTCTGCACCAACATCAAGTAAAGCAGAACTCCCTTTTTGAGTGGCAGAGTAGCAGCATCAGATGATGTGGGCAACAGCTTTAAGGAAAATTCTTAGCAGGTGAGAGCTGGGCCTCACCAGCTCTATGAGGATCCTAGGAGAAACATATCTATTAGGTATTAATGTACGGTCTGTGTAACTATTACATGTTTATCCCACATATAAAATGTCTTTGATCTATTTAAGATACAGACAATACTCTCACTCAGGCAGAGCACATGAGGTGATTTTACTGATACTGGAGGAGAAAGATGCAGGAAGCACCCAGAAAAGTAAAACCAACATCCTTTTTTCTTTCTGTTTACAAACCCAGCCATTATTTTTCCTTACTCTTCACTCTAATTCTGCTAGCCAAAACAGTGAAATTTTGAATCCCAGAAAAACAATCACTTATGCAATTCCACCCTTTAAGCAAGGTAAAACTGCACAAATTGAGTACATAACCCTGCCTTTATATATTAACTTCTCAATATAGTGTGTATCATCACCAATTTGCACACACAGCACACTAAAGCCTGATAAATTATTGTCCCTAGTTCTTTCTCCACAGCTTTGTGCTGCTGCTTTGTCTTGCCTTTGACAGGACCTCAGAGCTTCCACCTTTTCTTAGAAAACAACTGAATGAGCTGAACAAGACATTCTTTTTTCACTTCTTCATTCTGGATGTACTCTTTCTGAAGCCATCAAGGCACAACTATAAATAATATTTACTCCTCAAGATGGTGAATAAAGTTGCTCATCACTAGTACAGCATCAGACACCTGCCTTGTATCCTGTGTCCCATGAGATGGGAGTATAAGAAAGGAAGCACCTTTCTTAGGAGAGAAGAGCTGCTCTCCACAGCCCTCTTTAGTTCTCTGGATTCTCAGAGTTTAAGCACAACACCAATTCTAAGTCTGTCCAAACAGCCATACCCCATTTCTGAGAGAACTCCTTCAGCCAGCACTCAGGTAACTGCTGAATTTTTCCAGCAAACCACTGCTGTGCCAGGCTTGCCTCACAGGACTTTAATTCTATACACATCTCCAGCAGGTCTTTCTGCCCAGATAGCATGAAATGTAGTCATGCCCCACAGAGCTGGTTTGCAAACAGCATTTGGACTGCCAGGATTTGACTTTATTGAGACTCAGAAATTCTCCTTTTCATCCCCCAGCTACACCTATCACAGCTGGGCAGCCATGAGATTTATCACACCAGTTTATCACCTCTCTCCTGTGATGAACTGCAGTTCCCTGATTGGATTGCTGGAACCAAGGGCAAAAAAAACCTTGAAAGCCCGATCCAAGCCTGATCAATGCTCAGTGATGGCAGTGTGCCAGTGCTAATTACTTCACTGCCAATCAGTTTATCAGGAGCACCCAGCCACTGTGCTCATCTTTCTACTCCTCTCCAGTGTCTCCAAGTGCTCCACCTTTCCTTCCTCCCCCACGGAAACATCTGGGCAGCACCCAGAGAAACACCTTTTCTTCTCACAGGGCAGTTTGTAGAGACAACAAGGGCTCTTAAGGAACAGGCTGTAATTAAATGCAGTGGAAAACAGAATGAGAAACCGTGCCAGAAGTGTTAAGATGCTTTAGGTCCAGTCTGGAGCATCTTTCTCTGTTGCTCAATATAGAAACATGGTGCTAGTGCCTATATGGAAGGGTAGGAGGCAGCTGGAACAGTGCAATGTGGGAGAGATGCATTTATTCTCTTCCCTTTCCTAGGAAGGCTGGGGAAATTACATCAGGTCCCAGAACTCTTTAATCTCCATTAACACTCATCCATCACCACCTTTTTTGCAAGCCAGTCTCTCCCATCCTCCTTGCTGCCGTCACTTCAGCCAGCAGCCAGGCTCTTCCAGGAAATCAGGGAAGAGCAGAATCCCTCATCCGCCAACCCAATCAGACAGTGGGGCAAGAGATTGTAAGAGGAAACATTGTTTAAAAAGGAAACTTTATACTGTTTCTTGGGATCTGGTTTCTGTGTAGAATGACACACAAAGAAACTGTTACAACACACACTGTGAGGAATTCAGGTTAGGGAAGTACAGAGAGAAGCGGAGACAGCTCTGACCCAAGCTTGAAAACTCACAGATCCTTAACAGGCTTGTGCTAGGAACTAGCAGGAAAAAACAACCTCTGTTAAATGTTCCTACTTGAGGAGATGCTGGAAACTTGGTTTAAACTGTTGGTGGTTTTTTGACACAGACAATCTCCATGCCTGAATTTGAGGTGGGAGGAGGAAATAAATGGCCGCCAACATAGCAAAGCAAGTCAGATCTCACAAGGGACAGTCCTGAGTAACTGATCCTGAATGGAAAAAATGAACTCATGTCTTCTAAAGGGGTGACTTTCATTTTAAAAAATCTCAAAACCAGACAGAGCTCTAAACTCTTACGCCATTAATATCTTGTATGCTTATTTTCAATATTCCTCATCCACATGACACAGGTACATAAAAAGAGGGGCAATGCACTTTTGTGAGATTAAATCTTGGAAGGGTTAAACAAAAGCTGATGAAAAAGTCTTTAATTCTATAGTCTGGGTAGCAGTACTGCCCTGTGCAGCAGAGAGAATGCTTATTTACAGGTTGCTCCCTGCAGCCAACCTAGAGAACAAGTGAGCAGGGATTACAACACACAGGACTCTAGCAAACTTGATTTGATTTACTGAGTGAAGCTTCCCAAAGCTGGTCATAAAATTCCCTTTCATCTCCACCTGGATCATATACAGCCACATACAGCTTCACCTGAGAGTGTTTTTGCCATCCTGTCCAGAGGCTGGGATTCAGTTTAGAAGGCACAGTGTCCCCAAGTGCACAGGGGACAAACACACACTGAGCAGAGAAAGATGAATAAAACATAAAACATGGAACAGTTCACTACAGGTTTGATCTATGACTCAAAAGTTTGTATAGACTGCCCAGGAAAGGCTTGCAACCTGAAACTGATGTAAAAATAGAGCCTTTTCAAATTATTCCAGAACCAATCAATCCCCTTTAACAAATCCACTGAACTTCAGGTTGTCACCTCACTGTGTTGCAACAATTTGGAAGTTTCCAGAAGAAAGCTCCTGTCTCCAGGACAGAGCCACTTACGCAAAGCAGAAACACCCACAGCTGTCACACAGTGAATCCTGCACACACACACACAGTCACAGCTGTCCACAGTGAATCCTGCACACACACACACACACAGAGTCACTGCAGTCACAGTGAATCCTGCACACACACACACACACAGAGTCACAGCTGTCACAGTGAATCCTGCATACACACACACACAGTGACTACTGCAGTCACAGTGAATCCTGCACACACACACACACACACAGAGTCACAGTNACACACACAGAGTCACAGCTGTCACAGTGAATCCTGCATACACACACACACAGTGACTACTGCAGTCACAGTGAATCCTGCACACACACACACACAGAGTCACTGCAGTCACAGTAAATCCTGCACACACACACACACACAGTCACAGCTGTCACAGTGAATCCTGCACACACACACACAGTCACAGAGTCACTGCAGTCACAGTGAATCCTGCACACACACACAACCACCATTGCTCCTCAGCAGGCAGGAATGGTACTTGCTCAAGCATCTGCACATGGGTGCAGCTACACAAAAACAGAGCAAATTGCATGGCCTGGTGTTTTTTGAACTGTACCAACAAAAGCTTCCGTAAGAGGTATTTGCAGTCATGAACTCAGCAAAGTAAAGAAATAAGATAAATATGCAGTATTGAGGTATCCCTCTTCAGGCAGAGGTTTAGAGCACAGTGAGTCTGCAGATTCAGTTTTTCCTGGGCTCTGATGACTTTGTGATAGAGACAGGTGAAGTGAAACCTGAGTACGGTAACTCTAGCCAGAGAGTGAGATAGAAATAAACAATATTATTCCTGGAAAGAAGGGATAGTAGCTGTCCCTCTGCCAAAGTGCACACCAGTCCAGAGCCTATTAGCTGCAGATTCTTTTCTGGGCTCCACCTCCCAGTGTTAGGGCAACAGTCCCAGGTCTTGACGTCAAAGCTGCCTTTTGTTTGCTGCACTGACTGTCCCCTTGTGCAGGTTTAGCAGATCGAGGCACTGGAGCAGATGGGCAGAGAGCTCTACTCTAACCAAATCTGCAAACTCAACACAAGCCTCTAAGGAAAGGCCCCTCCCCACATTACTAATGTCAACCATTCCAGTGGGATTAAAAAAAATAGTTCAGTATGTCTAATTTGTTTTACGTCTGAGCTGCCCTTTTGCTAACCTTTCGTTCGATTTGTGCCCTGGGTTTTATCAGCTGTGGTTTTATCTTGAATTATTTAGACTGCAAGTGCTGCCAAGCAAGGACTCTTACCATAAGCATAAGACAAGGCTGTAAAACTACTTCCTTAGCTATCAGATACATTTGGAGGCAATCCTGACAGACATGGGGGTTAAACTCCCAGTGTTCAGAGAGTGCTCAGGGGTGTCAGAGGGGGAATAAAGAGTGAGACCAGGTTCTATCACAAAATCCTTCCATCTCTCCAAACCTAGGACAGCTAGAGCCTAAAACTAGTTGTCTTCCAAAGTTAGAAGAGCAGCCTCTCCTCCACTCTCCTACAGGGTGTCCTGGACACACACAAACTATTCCTTGTCCTTTCCATCGACCTGACTCCCTGACCCCAAACACAAACTACTCAGTGGGAGCACAGGGAAAGAAGGACCTGCAGTAGAACTTGCTGCGTTAGGTCAGGCTTTCCCTGCTGGAGGCCCTTTAACATACACCTGTAGCAATCACTGTAGGATTACATCTTTCCCAATATAATTTTGACTCTTATAACTCTATTAGAGCCTATAGCTTTTTGTTTAAAGGTCAATAAAAAGGAGACAAAAAAAAAAAGAAGTCACATAATGCACACAGAAATGGGCACAGCAAACACCTGCTACAGATTTCCAAGAGGAGATGCCAGTCACCTCACATGCTCACAGTTAAGATCTGACCATGTCTGTAACCCCTTCTTTCAATAGCAATAAACCTGACATTGGCTGGGACATTCCACAACACAGCTCATCTATTCCCCTTCCACTGAGCATCTCCAGACCATCTCCCTCCACCTAAAGCAGAGGCCAAAGCTCTTACTCCTGTTCTCCAAACACAGATGTGCTTGGAGGCTCTCCTTGTTCCCCCTTCTGAAAGCTGGAAAACCTCTGGTAGGTCTCAATCTTGTAGGACATTCCAGCTGGTACTTGTGTTCTTACAGGAGTGCTGTTGCTGGCTTTGTACACCTGTAATTGAGTGAAAAACATGACTATTATCTCTGGCTCAGGCATGGGGCCCGCACTGCTGGGATGCAGCATTCCTGGGCTATTAGAAGGTAACAAGATGAGCAGCATTTGCTCCTGCTAATTAACACAAAAACAAAACCAAACCAACAAAAAAACCAAACCAAACTTTCTATGATCTCTGCTGTCAGAACAACAGAAAATTCTACCCTCAACTCAGGCCAAAGTGTTTCATCCCTTGCAGAGTGTTGTTTTGGGAGGCAGAATGCAAGTTCCTGATGTTTCAATAAAGTCTGGTTGTCCATGTTCTCCTTCTGAGCTGCACAGAAGGCCAAACTTCCCAAAGACCTAACCCACATCCAGTTCCCTGGGACAAGTTATTCACTGTCTAGTGTGACTAAATCTTCATTCAACAAGACATCCTGGGTAGGAGGAGGGAGTCCCCACAGTCACACTTCCCTCCTCTGCCAAGATACAAGCACACAAATAAACACAGGAACCGCGCGTCACATTTATCCTCTTTTCAGCTCCTTCCAGTGTTTTCAGAGAAGTCATCCAACACAGAATGAAAAGCCTTGCTCATTTCCACTTGCCCTCTACCAGCAGGAAGACACAAGCTGGAGGTCAGGAGGGTGATTTCCTACTACTGACACACAAGTGGTATTGGGGGCAGATGTCAGAAGCCCAGCAGCAGCTACAGCCTGATCCAGAGCTCTGCAAGGCAGTGCTACACCAAACTCTGACTTTCTATCAGCATGTCCTGGAAACCCACACTGCCAGGCAGGTCACAGTGGAGATAAGCGGGACTTCATAGATCTCATATGGATCCTTTCTCTTATCATAAAGGCTTGATAAAATTAAGCCCTGGGGATGACTGGCAACCTGAACTTATTCATATCACAAAGTGCACTCTGGAACTAGGCTGTGATGCAGAGAGAGAATATTTCCAGGTACTGAAGAGGCAACTATTTCAGTAACTCAGCAATCCCCTCCCACTCCACTGAAGTAGGTGAGCAAGTGCACAAGGCTTATTCCAAGTCCTCTCAATGCAGGAGTCAGCTCTCAAGAACACAATAGAACAAATGCTCATAGCTGGGGTGTCAGGGTGAAACAGCTACATGGGACTGGTTATTGGCCTTTAGGCTGCTCATCCCTCACAGAGTTGTATTTTCCAAGCTCTCCCTGTCACTACAAAGGCTGAGAATATGCTCAAAAAATAAAAACATCCTAGAGTATCTCATGACAAGAGAGACTTATAAATCCAGAGCCTTGAAGAAAAGCACAAACTATGCAGAGAGAATTCCCTGATGCTAGAGACTGAGAGCTGGCACCAGTCTAAGCTAAGAGTCAGCAGCAAGGCAAGCCCACCATCACTGCTTAGAATATCTGGTTTTAGAAATCAGCAGGCTCCTGGGCAGGATGTGTGCCACAGCAGCTCTGCCCACTCCCAGCTCCTACCCCTTCTCTCCATTGCAGACTCAGATGATTCAAGAACAAACTGCTAGTCACAGGAGGATGATCACTGGTTCATTTAATTTGTAGATATATGATGGGGTGCTTCCAAATTAAATAGAAACCAGCCATGTAACTAGAAGTGCTCAGCTACATCCCAGCTGTCTCAGGGAGCCAAACAAAATCCTTACCACATTCTGAACAGCGAGTGGCTCTCCATACACTGCCTGCTGAGCAGAACTGCCTTCCCACCCCAACTCAGACAAGGAGCACAGAATAGGCACTCCCACGGCTCAGAGGCCATGGCTGCCTTGACTTCCCTTTCTCTGTCAACTTTCCTTTTTTTTTCTTGTGAAGCTGGTGAAAAGACCTAAGGAAACAGAAGTCCTGGGAGGAAATGAGTCAGGAAACCTGTACTATGTTTCAGGGGAAGTGTGACTCAGAGTGCTCTGAGCAGAGCTCGCCTCTCCCTGGTGCCCTGGAGGAGATGATAAGATTGTGTAATCCCCAAGATAACTTGCTGCACATCCTAATTCTGCTGATCCTCCCAGGGGAGGGGTGCTTCTGCCGAGTACTGTACATTAGCTGATTTCTTAGAATAAACTGTGACAGCTCCCTGTGAGCTCATCACGTGGGAGGGAGTGCTGGGCTCCCTGCCTGTGCTCTGGAAGAACCAGGAGCAACAGAAACACCAAATTTATCAAGCAAAGACCTGGCAAACCTTGTTTGATCTGTTTGTTCTTCAACACATGGTGTGGGGACAAGAGTACTTGACAGCCACAGAGGAACCAGCTATAAAGTGGAGGGAAGGATAAGAAAGAAGAGGACAAATGTGATGGACACAAAAAGGGAGGAGGCAGTCTGTGCTGCTCAGGACTGGGGAGGGGACAGTCAGGAGCACAAGATACTGGAGGACAAGCAGAGGAAAAGAGATGGGCAGGGAGGATGGAGATATCATCGCAGGGAGAGTCCCTTAGGAGTGAGGAGAAACTGCAGTGATAACAAAATGCCCCCGGGATGGAGACAGCAAAGAAACCTCACACTGAGGGAAAGAGGCCTCTGTCCCTTCTGAGTTCTCAAGTACACACCAGAGCCAGAGCTCATGTTTCTGGGTCTCTGCTCACCTCTAAGTGCCATTCCTGAAAAACAACTAAAGCCTTAAAGCCAGGGGATGCAACAAGATACAAACCATTGCCCTTTCCCAGCCATACAGGGTTCTCCCTCTTTCCTCCTGGCACAGGTAATGCCAGCACTCCCAAGCTGTGCCCCTGCAGTACCTGCAAAGGGTCTAGGGCATCAGTAGGCTTCTGGAAATTTCTGCTGTTCAAGTAAAGCTCCCAGGCACCTCTGGGAGCTTGATGGCAGCTGAACTCTCAAACTCCAACTCTCAGCCTTCTGGAGAGCCTACAAAATTGTTTGGCAAACAAGCTACTGAATATGAGTGAAGAGAGAGGGAAGCAGGAGCCAACAGGGATCAAACCATTAATTTCAGAGACTTTTACCCCCAGGTGAGAGGCAGAAAAGCTGCTGGCTGAGACTCAGGAGAACTAGAGTTTATTTCCCTTTCTGCCTGGACCTGTCAGTTATCCTGAGACAAACCACTTGTGCACCCTGGGCTTCCAGGCCCCTTTTCCCCCTTTATTTGCCTCACTGGTATCAAATACAAGCTTCCTGGGAGATGGCTTCCTGTAACATTAGATGCATCCAGATTGCAAACTGCTGAATGGGTCTGTAATGGAAATGATAATGAACACTTTAGGTTTGAAGCCTCGAATTTCCAGGACAATTGTCACAGCTCATATGACCAAATATCCCAGGGCTAGAATGCCTGGAAACAACTGTGGATAGGACTTGAGTGCAGAGGAGCAACTGACCCTGCAACTTCTGGTTACAAAATAGGAACATTTTTATCATAAAATGTAAATCAAATAAAATTCTCATGAAAAATCCAGGCTGCTGAAAAACAAATTTGTTGGAAATTTGTGAGTGTTATCATGGGCTCATCCCTTATTTCACTGTGATCAGCCTGTTACTCAGAAACAGGATGACTGTATTTTATTCTTGAGGGTAGCATCTGCAAGGCCACAGTGCCAGGACCAAACCCATCAGTATCATACCTGATAAGTGTTAGTTATTCTGCACCCTGCAAAAACACCCACCTTATAAGCACAGCACAGGGATGGAGCTGTGTCCAGACAAGCAGACACACACAGATTTCTGTTTAAATGATGTTTTGTGGACCTGACTCAGCTGCTGACACCTCCTCACCGCACAGGATGCCTGCAGTCTTTTGCAGGACCTGTTTTTCCCTTTGAATCTGTACTAAAAGGAAAATATCAGGTGGAAGTTATTTTTCGAGCTAGTGTTTTTCAAGATGCTGCCTAGGCTAGATCAGTTCCAAGAACTGAGGCAGTCAAACAAAGAAACCGTTACAGGCTGATCAGCAGCATGAGCATTGCTGCTCTGGCAACTTCCCACGCTGTAAGAATGAGCACAAACCAAAATGAGACCACACGCAACAGAAGGGCTGAGCTGCACACTCAGGGAACTGCCAGTGACAGCACCTCCAGCCCCTCTGCACACCCACAGCTCCAGCACTGTGCCCTGCTTCCCTGGAATTCACACTCCAGGAGAAAGCTGCTGGCTCAGGCAGCTGCCCAAAGCACAGCAGTTATGGGAGCAGGCTGCAGCTGGGCTTGGTCACTCAGCTCCTTCCCCAGAGGCCAGACTCTTGCCAGGGATCACATCCCACAGCCTCTTCCCTGCCTCACAGGACTATGGGTTGCTGGCTTTGAAGCCTGAAATTCAACTGAATAGCAGTGAAATCCCTTTAGGGGACAGGATGGGGCAAAGTAGAGTCTTATAGGATTCAATTGCCCTTCTTTCTTCACCCTCCATGACAGGAAAAAAAAAAAAATCAGTCACTTCCATGAACTCTGTACAGGCACAAAATCATCTCATGAAGTTGTCTCACCACATGCTACCAGTGCCAGCTACCAGTAATGGTGGTTTTGACACCTCAGGTTACCCAAACACCTTCTCTCCTTTGGGTGCCATGTGCCAGATGTCCATGCTGGCACTCATAACAAATTTGTTTTCTTTCCCAGGTTACTGCAAAGAGGAGCTGAAATCAGGGGCCAGTTCTCATCAGAGCTCCACTGAGAAAGTCAAGTATCAGTGATGACCTGTGTCAGCTGAGAAGTCTAAGCCAATTCTAAGAACAAGGAAAGAAACAGATTTTTTTTTATCCCTTGAATAAAGAAAGCAAAAACACTGAAAGAGAAAAAACCTTTGGACTACTTCTATTAATTGCATCCATGGAAATAACACTAGACATGCCTACATCTGCCTGTTCTGGTCACTTTAAGCTGTTTCCTGATCTCATCAGACTCAGCTAAATTTGGCACTGGGGCTATGGCTGTGACATTCACAGCTGGGAAATAACAAGCTTTGAAGCAGTCTAAGTAAGGAAGCAAATGAATCAGTGCATTTCCAGTGGTCTGGTAACAGACAGTGTTTCTGGAGATCTTGCTGCCTGGGGACCCCACAGGCACTAATCAACTCTAAGGATGCCCACCTGAACCACATTACCAGTGTAGCCTACACTACTCAGGGAAACTGAGGCACTGGAGAACCCATCATGCAACAAGAAACAGAATCCAAATTACAAGATCATAAACTATAACCTCCTCCTCCCTATCTGTAACCCTCATAAAAGCAATTTCATTTAACTGATGGGAATTTACCCAATGGCAGGGTTGTTATATGACTCTAAAAGCACAAGATCAAATTCTGTGCATCAGTGCACAGCATCACGCTGGAATTGCCCTCTCAAGGCTTTTCTTAACTAGGACACTTCTGGGGAAGTTTGTGGCTGAGTTCTCTGCTCTGCTCTGCAAAAGGCACTTCCCTCACTGAGCACAGAGGAGGACACAGACACTGGTACAGCCTGGCTGAACAATTGCTCTGCTTCAACTCTGATGGGCAAAAAAACACCAATAAAGGGGGTCCCAGCATCAACCAGGACAGCCTGAGTTACATCAGGGATGCATTTGCTGATGGTGTCACACTGCATTTCAGAGTGGCTTCCAGACACACAGCCCCTTTCTCAAAGGACACATTTTGTAGCCTGTCTTGGTGCAGTGAGGGTTAATCCTGGCTAGTGAACAAGCAGGATCAAGATCAGCTCATCTTTTCCATTGAAGCAGAGAGTGGTGCAGCAAATGCTGGTTTCTCGATGCTCCTTGTCTCACTGACTTCCAGGAACAGTGAGCTAAACTCAGCTGCTCTTCCCAGCACCAGCTGAGGGGGCGGCAGGGGATGGAACATAGCCTGTTCTTGGAAGGCAGGAAAAAATAAGGCTTTGGCAGAGCTGAGCAAACTCTCCTCTCTCCCCCCTCCTCTCCCCAAAAGATTCTTTTCAGCATCTCTTAATGCCTCACAGTACAGCTGGGTTGGTTTTCCTTTTATCATCAAGCAAATATAAGAGCAATGCAAGAAGGTAATTCTCAAGCAGAGAGAGGTTAAGTTAATCAAATAATCAATAAGCTCATCTCCATGAGCTCCCACATGCCCCATGATCTTGCTCAGTTTAGTGCATGACCTACTGTACTTCTTAACATTTTCCTGTTAGATAAACACAAAGTTATAGAGCCATTCAGCTCATAGAAACTATTTTTGGTTGTTTTATCTTCAAGCATTATGAATTCCAAGGGATGATTGGATATTTGGACTTCTCCCAGCCTGGCTGACTGTGAAGGGAGCAGACAGTAACCTCATTGCTATTCTTCTGTGGAAACAAACATCTTTTAGAGATGACAAGTATCTGGCTTGTAGGTACAGGACTCTGAATGAGACTCAGGGAAAAGGAGCAGTCACCAGCTGTGAGGAATGTGAGAATAGCCTTGAGGCACAAAAAAAAGAAAACAGGAACTAGAATGAGTTTGTTTCAGGGTTCCCCACAAGCTGCCCTAGAAATATAAGGCAGCAGCACAGAGTTATGAACAGAGGCAGAAATCCTGTTGTGAAGTTTGCAGTCAGTGGCACAGCTGGGTGGGAATTCACACATCTATAAAATTCAAGCCTGACCTTGCTGGAAAATATAAGAAATCCAGCTGTGCTGGGACATGTGACAGTCCTGTGCCTGTGTGTGCCTCAGCTGGGCACTCAGCAGCCTGGTGCCCCAGTGGCCCCGAGCGGCGCTGCCACTCCGGGACTGGCCCGGTGTCACCCGGGGCTGCTCCCCGAGATACAGGAGCTGCTCAGCTCACAGATAAGGCTCTGTCTCCACTGCAATCAGCCTCTCACCTACTGCAAGTGCTCCATGCTCTGGTTTTGTGTCTGCTGGGTGTTTCTTTCAGCTGCTGGAGGGAAGGAAGGTTCCAGTATGCCCGAGTACATGGGATGCTGGAGGTCCCTGGCATGCCAAGGCCACACGCCCAGGTCTGGGAGACAAGCAGGCTTCATTGCCATCTTACATGGATTTTAGGGATATTAACCCCTCCAGGGAACAGCACAGAAAGCAATGCAGAGTGAGCAGCAAATCACAAAGCAGGTTACAGGCTGCTGAACATTTTCCTCTCTCTGATTTTCAAGTTCTCAAGCATCAACTTAGAGATTGAAGCACCCTGCTGTTCCTCCAGGACTTCTGAAATCCACAGTATGACACACCATTTATCTCTGCTCCCTTCAATTAGGAGCAGGAAGCAGAGAATTGGGCACTGGGCTCATTTTTAGCTGTGCCAAACTGATGACCCAGCTCCTTGCCTATAAATCAATGTAGATGTGCTCATTTATGCTCTGTGAGAAATTGGTTCATTAGCTAGAATTAAACAGAGGTCCAAACCATACCGTTTAAACTTGAACAGTGCTCTTGAACACCCTGTTCTGCCCTGGATCTGGGATCTGCTTGGTGCCTTCCTATATTTAGCATACAGTAATGTAATTGAAGCAATAAAATTAGACCCACAAATAGACTGGTTTCTCAGTACTTAATCAAGGACCTTTTCCTAGAACTCCAGAGAGCTGAAATTAAAAGAAAGGAATGTGTGGTAATCAGCCCCATGGAGGCAGGAGGAAACCACCATGAGTTTAAACTCCTAACATACACTCAGGCCAGCTGAATGTAGCCTTGTTTAAATTAAATGTGGCTTTACAGTGACCCAGGCCAGGGTCACACTGTATGAACCACTTGAGAATGCACAGCCCACGTACAGGGAATTAGTGAGCAGAAACAAATCATGGTCTGTGAGTCACTGAACAATAAGAATGTCCTTGGAGCCCCCATCTATAATGGATGAAGGAAACAACAGCTCCAAGGTACCTCTGCAATAACAGGTACCTCTGCAGCAATGTTTATCTGTCAGTCCCATCAGTTTGTGAACAGCAACAGGTAAAGAAATGACTGAAAGACAAACCCAGTGTGCAAACTGCAAAATGCATAAACCAGGCAGCAGCCACACTGCAGCTGGAAAAAAGGCAGGAGCCTGCAGCACAGCATTCATTCAGATTCACTAATAACAGGTCTCAGAAGATAAACTGGAAGACTTCATTTTCTGGCCTTTTCTTCTGAATAAAATAATTTTTACCGGAGGAGTGCTAAATAGGAGAATTACATTTAAAAAGATTTATTTTCTATTACCAGTGTTCATGTGATTATTATGAAAAATATCCTCTTCACATTCTAACCTAACAACTACTAAAAGAGTAAGACAAAGAAAATATTCTGAAACACAGATATTTAAGAAGTGCTGAAATGCTTCAAAAACTGCAAAGCTTGGGGCTGACACCTGGAGCTTCGTTTTTATGGATTTCTGCAATGTAAGCACCCCAAGACTCACAGTGCCACTTAGGACATGCAAAGACTGATGCAGAGCTAACACCTAAGGAGGTATTTTAAAATGTATTTCCAAGTTGCATTTTCCAGCTTTGGCAATACCCTTGAAGAGGTCAGTTGTACCTCCCCATCTCTTCTGCTCACAGCCTGCAACTGTTCTGCAAACAGATGGAACAGCCTGTCATACTCCCAGTATGCTCCTAAAAGCATCCTCCAAGGAGCTTTTGCCAAAGAAGTTTTAGGACTGAAGTTATTTCACAGATGTAGAAGCTACTTATTCCTGAAAAATTTTTTCTGCATAACATGGGATCTGTGTTAGATCAGACAGATAATGGAGAGAGATTAAGAGTTTCCCTGAATTAGCTTAATTTACTGCATTGCCACCCCTAGAAGATAAGGACAAGCAGGGCCTCCAAACTCGTTCCTCTCCCTCACCCTGCACAGAAAAAGCAGCACTGGGCTCTAAAACTGCATTTAAAAATCACCTACTGAAAGCACCAGATACTGAGAATTGATTATGTAAAGCTGCACCAGCAAAAGCATTCCTTGTGTGGTGCAGACCTTTTCCAAGCAGGTCTACAAAACATTACAGCATAATTAAGCTTCCATAAATACTAATAATTCTATTTGTAATTCAATTTCTAGTTCCTACCATTCATCCAATAATTAATATTGCTTTTACATCAGCATTACAGATACCAACCTGATAATAGGAACAAAAGATTAGGCTGAGAAGCTGTTTTGTAATGAAAGGAGATGAATAATACCAGGTGCAAAGTGCAAGAGTACAGAAACTGAATGCCACTATCTCAGAGCTAACTGAACACACAAAGGCCTCTCTATCTGATATTCACAGGTATTGGCATTTCCTAGAAGACTGAGAAGAAATAATTTACCCTTGAACTATGCAACACTCACTGGAGATGTCAGTACATCTGAAAAATACACGTTAAATAACAATTCAGGGAAAAGCACTCCAGTGTTTCAAGAAAAACCAAATTACCTTCCTAGCAAGGCAGCATTAATGACATAAAGTGGAATTACATCTTCTGCCATTGTTGTGAACCCATCCAAGCAGAGGCATAGGAGAAGCTGCAAGACAAAGCTGATGGGGAGGTGAAGGACTGTGCATATACTTATATATTAAAAACAGAATAAATATCTTTCATCATACAATTGAAAGCAGAATGAGCATGTGAACAGTATATGCTTCACCCTTAGCCTTGCTTTCTTGGCAAGGGAGACAAGCAGGCTAAGGCTGTTTCTTTCATGAGGCTTCCCTCTCCTGCTCCACCCTTTTGCAGTGAGGAGCTCAACAGCCTTGGCTTGGAAGCAGCACCCAGGCATGTCTGTCTTCAGTATTTCTGAAGCTTCCTTGGGCAGCACTTCACCCTTTTATGCTCCAGTTTGTTTTGCAGGAGCAGTCTGGGCTGCCAGATCTCATCCAGGCCTCCAGCCCATACCCATGGAAGCCCCTGGTAGTGCCCCATTGGAGACACAGCCAGCACTCAGAAACTTCCTGGAGCTATCTTGGAAATCCTGTCCTGGAGCAGGTACAAAGGTGGGAAAACTCCCTCACTTCACAGGCTGCTCCACAGAGCACCCAAGCCCTGCAGCTGGACAGTCCATGGCAACCCCAAGAGCTCACCTGCAAGCAGACCTTTTTTTCAGAGAGGGGCTCCAAGCTGTACTGACTCCATGCCTCCTTCCTCACCCAGAGCAGGAATTACTGTTTGCAGCACCTGCATCACCAGTCAGAACCTTTCCACAGGAAATGAACTCCTATGTAAGCAGGAGCTTAACTCACTGGTGGACAAAATATCCAGGAATAGACAGTATGGGGTAACCCCCAGGACCAGTGAATCCAAAATCCACATTGCCTTGGGGAATGGTGGCCAGGAACTTCAGCCAGCCTACTTCTCTCTCAAGTCAGCAGCACTTTGGGCTTTTCTTAATCCAGAGCCTTTTAAAATTTTATTTATTTGATTCCATGACTCCAAACAACCTGTTCCTGAAGAAGCTGACCTGTCATTCTGTCCTGTAAGTCAGGAGAAGCTGTAAATCCAGCAACTACACAAAGGGATCATCTCCCTCAGGGCTTCTCCCTAAGCCCACAGAGAAAGATGGAGACAGGGAAGGAGCCTTTCACTCAACTCCCCACGTGATTGTTTTGCTTGACTAATCCAGTTTTCCTTCTGGCACATTAAAACCCCAGTGTCCTGGATTTCCCCACTATTAAGAACTGCCACATGCACATCACCTATCTTCTCAACACCTTGGCTGGGGCCCTTGCCTGCACGTTATCTGAACATGTACTTTCTAAAATGCTTATTATTAGTTAGTATTTTATAATACTTTTTTTTTCCCTGGTGCTTAATAATTGAGAAATTAATTCACTGTCCTCCTCTGAGCCTAGTGTATTATGCTGCTGTCATCCAAACACAGATCAGAAATACTGACTAAATGCTTCTACTTATTTTCATCATCATTAACAATTGCAGCATTTCCATTTCAAAGAGAACTTATACAATTCCTTCTTCTGTTTCAAGCAGAATGTTTAAATTTTTTAATGCCCTTGAAGATAGCAGCCAGGGATAATTTTAAATTTTCCTTTTCATTTCTAGTTTTCTGCACTTCATTTCTAATTTATGTTAACTGTGCTCAGCTCACCTTCCCCTTGCACATTGCTTTCACTTTTTTGTTCCTAATGCTGTCTTCACCACAGAACAATGATCAGCTTCTATGAAGGTAACTCTTTCCTGAGGGCAAATCACACTTTTTTCAACTGTTTTTAAAGAATACCTAATACTGATACTGTTTTCTTACACAACACTTGCCAAGTTTAACTCAAGAAGTCTTTTAACTTTGCTTAAGTTATATGTTACTGTATTAACTGGGAGAGTCTTTTATTTAAGTTTAACAAGGTCACAGCCATGCAGTCACTACAAGCTTCCAATCCAGCTCTGAAATCTTTTGCTCCTAGATGTGCTGGCTCTTTTAAAACACTCTTAAATAGTTTCTTGGAAGTCCACACAGCACATCAATCCCTCCACTCCGAGAAGCTGCACCTGCTGATTTTTGTAACCAACCAGCACATGTTTATCTTCTCAGGATGCACATTCCTGGACTCCCATTTATCTTCTCAGGATGCACATTCCTGGACTCCTGTTGTCACTGAGCCAATGTGGCACGAGGGACTAACATGTATCTTCAGCCCCAGCACCAGAGGAGGACACTGCTGCACTCCTTGGCATCAGCAGCCTCCCACTGCTCTCACAGGCGCTGGACTTAGACCTTAGAAGTGTGCTATAAAAATGGTTGTGAAGGAAGGGAATTAAAATATTATGGCTGGAAAACTGCAGAAAGGGACAAAGTAAGAGCCTGAATTCTGCACAGTGCTGATCCTGACACAGGCTAACAGCTGGGGATGAAGACCCCACTGCCTCAGGGGGACTGAGGCAAGGGAAGAGACCATCAGTGAAAGGAGCAGAAATATCTTCTTGGGTTTTTTGGCACAAAACCTTTCTAGATGGAGACAAGAGGAAAAAAACAAGAATGGGAAAGGACCACATGGACAACAGCATTTCCTGAGAAGCTTTTAACTCCTAGGAGCACAGGCATCTCGTGCCATCCAACAAGAAATTACTGCACTCAGTCTCTCATGAAGTGTTTGGTCAAACTATTCCCTCCTGGCACCTTCACAGAATCATCCTGTGCAAAGACAAACTTCTTAGGGTGGCCAAAACCAACTGCACAAGACACCTCCAGCAGGCTGCTGTCAGGCCCATCAAGGATTAGAAGAGCACACAGTGGGAGGAAGCAGGTGACACTGAAGGCACAGCTTCCTAGAGGTATGAAACAGTCCCTTTGCAACTCTGCCCTTGACTCCAGGACTGATGGCAGCTGTCACCAATACCTGTGCTGGCTGCTCCTGCTGCCTGTGCACTAGGGCAGCACAAATCTGGGAATTCCTGGCACAGTTACAACCACAGGCAGAATTCCTCTTTGCTACCACTTAAACCAGGAGGAGTTCTGAGAAACTGCTGCCACATGTTCCCTCTATGACTCAGTGCTGGCTTCATTCTCAGAGTGACTGCAGTCTAGGGCCCCACAATCAATGCCTTGCAGAGGAGACCAGAGCTACCAACTGTGGCAATACTCATGTCTATGAAGACATCAGAATGTTCTGGCTACAAATGGACAGGAACAGTGGCACTCAGGAAGGCTCCTGACCTCTGGGTCTCACTTAGCCCCTCTTATCTAAGAAAATTCTGTCCCAAAGCCTTCAAAAGCAGCCCCTCTCATCTCTGAGACTCTGGTGACAGCCTGGCTTTAGCAAGCAGCCACCACTGAGGTCAGTTTAGCTGTCTGACACCTCACCTGCGCCATGTCCTTACTGTCACTTCTCCTTCCCCTCACTGGCCATGCCTGGTGGTGGAGGTCACAGAGGTCTCCAGCAATGACTCACTGTTGAGAGTGATCAGGGAATTCTGTGCTGATGCCCAGAGTAAGAAGATGTCTTTGTGGGTAAGTTTTTCCAGACCAGCACCCTGACTGTCCATCCAGGAGAAGGGCACTAAAATTCCATGCTCTGTAAGGCTCTTCCATGAAGAGGGAACTTGGAGGAGGAGGAGGAGGGAGACTGCTTGGTATAATGGGAAACATCTTTGAGGAAATCAAGGTGCTTCTGTCCCACTTGTTCTCTTCTGACCAACCCTTACGTTTCAGGCACACAGGTAAGGCTGGATTTGTTTCCTTTCACTACACATAGAACTGAGAGACACAACAGTAACAACCCTGTGCTGATACAGTTCTTGGGAAGTCAAACCTTTCGCCTATGCTTAGGTTAAAGGGAGAAGGAACACTAGGAAAAGGAATACATTCACTTTTCAGAGAGCTCTACAGTTAACTGAAAATTAATATTAAGCAGAATTCTCCACCTCTTCTTTCCCAGCTCACACAGAAACAAACAGTGCAATTGAGGAATAAATATTTGGAATGAATAAACACAAAGTCAATACAGCACCATTTTGCTGCAAACTGCTGCAGGCTTGTCCCCACTCTGTGCTGAGCAGCAATGATCTTGCTACAGTGTCTCTCTACCTACTCTTTCAGGGAGGAAAAGTCAAACAGATGAAAAATTAATCAGTACCTGCTTTGAGACACCTTTACTCTGCCAGAGAGATGTGAAGGAGCACTTCTGCAAACCAGACTTGTGCCCAAACTTCTCCAAACACCCTCTGTAGGAGACTAACTCCTGATTTACACCCAGCACCTGCACCAAGGGCAAGCACTGAACAGCCCTCAGCAGCCAGGAAAATGCTACTGGTCACAGGTATCCCCACTTACCACATCAGTTATTAAATACTTCACACAGAGGTCAACCATCCCCATGGTCAAGCTCAGAACACTGGCAGAACCCAAAACCAAATAAACCAAAACTGAAATAATATGGTCATTGATTCTGTTGTCACTTAAAAGGGAATGAAAAAAACCACCAAACTCTTTGATGCTCTACAACCTAGGACACTGTGTTACATCATAAATGCAGCTCTTGGATCTCTCTCATTCAGGTAAGTCACTGAAAAGCCCAGGAGCTGGATGTGAGCTGTCACTTCAAGTGAGATGCCTGCCAGCAGAGCCAGGGGTGTGGAGACAACACCCACATGAGCTGGTATGATCAGAGCAGGGGATCCTCCAAACCAGAGATTTTATCAGAGCTGGGCAGGCACAAGGCAGGGCCTGAGTCACTTGGCAGGAGACACCTATATTAACCCCTGCCAGCAGCATGGGTTTGAAGGTGCAGATGAAGGCTGTGTAACAGGTCACTCTGAGGGGTTGTGCTGCAGATGCTTCACCAGGTGTCAAAGTGAACTGTAAAGGTGTAAAGCCCTGAGAAAATGGGTAAAACAAGAAGCCCTACACCTTCATAGTAACAGGCTTGAAGCACCTCACACAAATATCACTGTGATCTTCCATGACATTTGCAGCTGAACTTAGCTTTTACCAGATGATGGCCTGTCTTCTCTGTGTGATATCCCTTACTCTGAGCCAGTGAAATGAAAGGACAATGCCTGCAGGGACTGCACTGCTTCTCCTGGTCAGCAGCAGCACGGAGGAGTCAGAACAAAAGGCACAACGCTGAGGCTGGAGTAGTTCCTGATCTGAACAGCTCTTTTCAGGGTATTACATCATATTAGCTCACTTCCTCGAGTGGATTTCCTCTCCAAGGCCTTGAACACAGATTTCAGCATCATAATAACACCCCTTCCTTCTTCCTGATTGTTCAGCTACATTTAAATCCCACCTCTGCACCCTGTCACTGCTGCCTGGGCTTCCTTGCACAAAAGAAGTGTACAAAAGAAGTGTCAGAATCCATAATCCTAGGCAGAGAAGTGGACATTAAAATCGATCTCCTCCTTAGGAGCTGGGCCATACTTCCCAGCTGGGCACTGAGCTCTGTATTACCGTGACTGTAGAAGCCAGAGGTGTAGTCAGGAAAAGGAAAGATAGGGGTAATCCCCACTGCCTGCTGCTTTCTTCCTCATTTCATTAATCCATCTTCTAATGCCACCTGCTCCTTCTTTTGATCTGCTGCACCCTCACACCGATACTGCAAGCAGTGACTGAACTGAGCATGGGAGAAACTCCACAGCCAAAATGACCAAAATTCACCTCCTCAGATATTTCTACAACAAAGTGGTACAAAATTTGGTGACGTGGCACTGGTTATAACTGACACATTTCAAAAACAGGCTCACATCACTTGAATCTGAATCAAGCCACAGCACTGTGCAAAGTTCCCTCCTGCCACACTCCCCAGCTTTCCACATGGAAAGGTGTTTATAAATCTCCAGGGCTGGTCTTTCAGAGAGTGGCAAGGTCCAGTTCACTGGGTGTTGGAACTCTGCACCCCAGAAGTAGCACCAGGCTCCTAATGCCTTATGGATAATTTCATTTTAGTTCTTCACCTTTCCTTCTTCCTGAGCAGGAAGACACCATCTGAGCACAAGTGACCAACTGCACTGGCACAAAGAACCACCCCAGCTGCCAAGCTGAGCGTGGAGACAGGAACAGCTGGTGGGAGCACAAGACAGGAGATGAGGTATTCTTTGCACCAGAGCTGCACTAATGCCCTAACTGAGACACAAAAGGAAGACATAACTTCTAGGATAAAGGCCTTGCATTATTCAATGCAGGGATTTTATCCCTTTAATGGAAATATCCTGACAATCATTAATAGGAGAATTCAGATTGCAGGGCAACAGTAGCTGTGTTTTTCAATTCAACTTGTGCAACACACTCCAAACTCTGTTTTGACTGAAGAAACTGCTCTGAGTTCCTCCAATGGGATTTATGAACACACCTTTGGGCATTCACATACTCCACCCTGCATTACTTACTGTCCAACTGAGGCTGATGCAACCAGAAACTGAATAGATTCAAGGAGAACCTCATTGCAATGACCCTCACCCCTGGCACCAGTGAAAGAATGAAACTTGAAGGAGGAGCTGAGCAGGTCATTCTGACAGGATAAGCAGGAAAAATGGTAAAAGAACCCCTTAACTGGGAAAAAACACCTTGAAATTTCTTTCAACCCAGTTATGGGTACAAAGAAGCAAACACCATTCACCTTCCTTCTCTCACTGGAGAAGTTTGCCTGGGTTGCTCCATGGCTGCCTATTCATCCAGGTGAGGGTGGGGTCTGACACCCACTGGTGGCTTTCACAAGCTCCCAGGTCTGCAGGGCAGCCCTGTGGTTGTGTAAACCAGGCTAAACAGGATTTTGTGGCTCAGTCCTACAGGCAGCAGAGAGATGTGGCAGTGACACAACATCAAGAGACGTGGAAAACATTTTCCAAACATCTTCCATTATTTCAAGGGCAGTGCCACGCTGGAATGTCCACAGCTGAGGGATTCTCAATATGATTTACAGAAATACACAAACTCTTGAGGCTCCACTGTTCTCAGCTCAAACACCTGCAAACCCCTGAAAGTTTCAAAACTGAGTGTGTACTCAGAGCAAAGCTCCAAGTTTACAACTGCTAATTTTTCAGAATTCTTTCAGTCCTCTCTCACATCCACTACAGTTTATTACATCCACAGCTCTGGTTTGGAGTAGCAAACAGTAGCAAAAAAGGAAGGCAAAAGAGATTCGAGTCCTTTGTTTCTGTTACTGCTGTTTGCCAGAACTAATATAATAAAATAGCCCCTCAATGGGCAAAAGTTTCTTACATTAACTAAGAGAATTACAAAGAAAAGGCATGAAACCAGTAAAACACAAGCATCTTCCCTGGCTTCATTTAAGATGTGAGAGAAAGAAGAGAAAGAATGAATCAGCAGAGAAAGAAAAAAACCATGGAAAAAAAAATAGAAATTTGTGTTGACTATCCCCTATCCAGATTATTCTCTATGTTAAACTGACAGAAAGTACAAAAGAATTTGGGGGAAGTCTCAGAAGGAAAAAGATTTATCTTAATTATGATTTCTCAAGGCTTTCAACTTCTTAGTGAGAAGCATTTGTTGCATTCCCCTCTTCTATTTGCCAAGAGAGAAGACTGTACGTAGGCAGTTTCTCCAAATGCCTCTGTGTTGCTAAGGCAAACGTCCTACGACAGCTTAGAACAAAGATATTCCTGTCATAGCTGAACAAGCATTGTTTGGACAACTGAGTAAAAAACTTTTGTCCCTATAGAACAATAAGTTTTTAACTCAATTTTTCAATTACTGCAGAAAAAGAAAAGTGTAAGAAAATCCCCTCTCCCTGCAGACTACAGATGTAGGATTCACAGAAACCAACCACTAGACAGTCAAAATTGGATGTCTGCAGAGCATCAGCTACTCTGAAACTTCCCTCTCCTGCAGCTGATTTGTACCTTGACTATTGATTCCTGATTACAGCTGCTTCACCTGCTCCTGCAAGTCACCTTCCTGGCTGGACTGCGGGGTCAGGCTGCCTAAGGCATCTGCATGCATGAAATGAAATGAGACTGTCAGAGAGAAAACTTGCTACTGCAGGCTCCTCAGGCTCCTTTACAAAGCTACCTTGGTTTCCATTTCTCCCTTTGAGACACTGCTCCAGAATCTCACTCCAGTGGCGGAAAATCGGATTTCCAGGCTAAGTTTATTAATAGCAAATTTGTACCACTTTGTCCTTGTGGCAGCATTGATTTTTATTACAAAGGACTTTTCTTCCCCTCTAGTATTTACTTGGCATTGAAGTGTTTACAAAGAGACATCCCATTCTTTCCCAGGCTTTGTTTTGTAGGCAAACCAAATTCTTCTCTTCTGGTTTTTCCTCATCTTCCAGGCTTTCTGCCCCTCATTCCTCCTCCCAGCCCTGTTCTGCACCTGCCTGTTTTTCAGACCAAACCCCACACAGAATTCTTGGCACACTCCTGCAGCTCTGTTTAAACTCCCTGTTTGCAGCAGGGCTGTCTCCCTGCAACCATCCTACAGCCCTGACTCTTCTCCACCGTACCTCTCCACCTTCCTTCTAAATCTGGAGCTTCTCTGGCTCAGTGGTGACAGAAGGACAAAGTCTCCATAAGCCCCTCAAATCTCAGGGCTGTCCTACTCAGAAGTTCACAGCCCTTACTTGGACTCTGCAAATGCAGCTGAACACACACATGCACTGAACCCTCTCTGCTGCCATGAACAATGGAACATCCTTCTCCTAACAATGCTCAGTTTCCCTCAGGCTTCCCTGCTGAAGAAACATCAGGTCCCTGCTCGTGGGCAAACTCCTTGCTGCCTGCATTTCACTGTTGTTTCCCTGCAATTTTTAATATCACACATAGCTGTGCTGTCTCCCAGATCCCCAGCCTTTGCCTTGCCTTTCCAAGAGCCACTTTCAGTATAAACCCAGGCTGGGAACAGTGGCATATGAAACACCAGATAAAAGCAAGCAAAGGCATTCTTATACAAGTTTAAAGAATTAATTTAGACATAGCTGAACCCAGATCTAAGCCTAGGAAATATATTCTTCCACAGCCCAGATCTGCTCCTCCACTGTGGATGCTACTCCCAAACTGAATGTAGTTGCTTATAACAAACAAACTGTTTCTGCAGTATCAGTTCATTTTCTTTTAATTGCACAGCGTAATAGCTGCGTGCAATTAAAGACTGATACACCCGTAACCTGTGCTAGGATCCACACTGGAACTGGGTTCCCCAAACCATGGGTTCCCAGCAGTGTCTGCAGTGACAAATGCTGCAAGGTAACCATAGGAACACCTTCCTCCAGAAGAGCAGCCAAGGCCCACCCACCAGACATGCCCTTGCTATGTAAAGCAGGACAGGAAAGGAAACTCTGGCTCCATTAATTTTGTGGCTTCCCACTCACACAAGCCATCTTCCCTGCTCAGGACATCCTGGGGTTCTTTGTAACTTATTTGTGCTGAATGTTGGGCAGCACTCTGGAGAAGAGAAACAGGCATGGTGACATTTGGCATTTCCTGCAGGTGGAGAAGGCTCCATGAAGAAGTGCAGCAGGGAGAGCAGGCTGTCCTGTCCTCTGCGAGGGGCAGGAGTGCCAGCAGCTGAGCAGCACATTCCTGGCCCGGGAGAAGGGGGATTACCCAAATTCCCTCACACCTGACAGGACGTGCCACAAGCAGTGCAGAGTCAGGGAAGGGCAGCTGGTGCAGATTTTCAGGACCTTCACTATGAAGTCTTAAGTGAGAACATCCAAGACTTCTCTACTGACAGCGCTCAGGAGTGAAGAGGCCTTTGCTAGGACAGGACAAGAAAAATCCCAGCAAAACAACTTCTTGGGAAGAACTTCTTATAAGAACAGGCTATTTTTTAAAATTTGTTTCCTGAAAGAACATTGATAAAAGTTCCTGCCAAAACAGGACAGCCTTGGAACAGTCTTGCTTCTGGAAGCTCAGAAGCTCCACTCCATAACTTCCACATTTTATCTTAGGAGGTCCTTATCCCACATGCATCATTATTACCTTGTCCTAACATGATAAAAACAGTCAAGTATTTTATTACTTTTCAGCTCATAAAGATGAATTGCTCTTTAGTCCATAATAAAATGTTACCCAGTGTTCTAGATTAAGCCATTGCTGGGTGTTGTAATGGCAGTGCCAGATTTTCATTACATTGCAAACAAGGCAGTTCTTGCTCTAGGGAATGAGATGTTTCAATCATGTTAAGCAGCTGCTGTTCTTATTGATTAAAAAAACCCCAACTAACTACCATTTTTAAAACATAATACATATACTGTGACATGCTACTAGGCTTTACTTAGCAAATCAACAAGAAGCATAAGCAGTACAACAACTTAAAATTGATATAACTCAAGAATTCAGAAATCCCAGAGCAAAACACTTCTAAAACGCAAAATCTGGGACACACTGTTCTCATAGGAAATTTTAAACATTATTTTGTTCAGATTACAGGGAAAGAAAAAAAAAGCCAAACAATCTTTAGAGCGTCAGAACTTCCCAGGAAACAGCAATTCTGAGTTAGACTAATGTGCCTTAATTCCAAGAAGCCTGAGCAGGATTTTCTGCTGGGAACAAAGTCCAAGAGGATGTGGATGGAGGGAATTCTGCAGGGATCCACAGCACAAACAGGGAGGTTACGGCAGGGCAGGCACAGCTGGTCCCAGGCTGAGCAGAGCCTTGCTGGAGCAGTGAGGCACTGGAAACTGGAGAAGGAAGGAGAAGGGGGGTTCCCTTCACCCCTGCCCACTGGCTGCAGAGAGCAGCAGGTCAGACCTGGGCAGGGAGAGGTCTCACACTGTGTGGGATGCATGACCTCACCCACAGGGGAATGCTCACTGCTCTACTGGCAAGTGTCCACAACTTCCAGAGGGGCTCAGGAAAAGGCCCAGCATCAGAGAGGGATGGGGCCTCCCCTCCTGCCTTTCCAGTCTCTGCAGAGGAAGGTGCCAGCAAGCACCAGCCCCTGCAAAGATGGGATTCCAAGTAGCTATTTTGTGATCAGGATTCCAACAGGCTGCAGGACATTCATCTGGACAACTTCATCTTTCAACTTTTGTGCTCATGACTACCCTGACCTTAACCCTGTCCCTCCTTGGCAACAAAATTACATAATTACTAAATCAAATTCTTAATTTAATACTTAACTAATGCTATTAAATTATCCAGCTTGCACAAGTTACCAAGACCACCTCTCTAAAGACAAAACTTTCACTCTCAAAGAACTTATGGCCTTTTTCTTCCCCACATAGACTACGGCAGATGGAAAAGCCAAAATAAATGAATAAGTAACTACCTCCATACTGTTGGGTTTATTGCTGGTCAATAGGGCACACAATCACGCCCTGAAGTGGAACAGACAATATATTTGCTGGAGTTTATTGCACAACCCAGGATCTGCATCACATGCGCGTGCATTGCTGAGGTGGAAAAAGTTGTGCTGGTGAACAAAGGGCTACTGTCTCCTGACACAAACAAGACAAAAAACCCACTGACCTGGAAGTTAAAGTACAAAATCTACTTTCAGCCTGAATGCCTGCTGCCCATCCACATTAAATGAAGAAGCTTTGTTTGAGTGAAGTATGAGCTTAATTTGCTCTTCTCAAGCAGAAAGAACACATGCCAGCACCAGGACTCCACCCAGCAAACCCCACCAGCTGCCAAATCACTGGAGGACAAAGCAAGACTCAACTGCATTTTAGAGGGGGATTTTTCTGTCACAAGGTTGCTCCAAATTATCCAGCATCAAGACATTTATCTATGCAAGCCAACAACAGTGGCTGGCAGAGAGTTACACAACAAGATACTGGCGGGGGAGTAGAGAAGGGAAAACTTAAGAGAGAAATGGAGCAACCTGTGAGGAGTTTCTAAGCACTGTGGCAATACAAACACAACACAAACTGCTAAGGCTCAGAGAAGGATTCCAGAGAGGCAGCAAGCTCAAAGTCAAAAGGTGTGGTGAGAAGGTCACTGCTGGTAAGTGGCACAGCAATCAATAGAGGAGAGGAAAAAAGATTAACAGCTTAACAGCCTCCAGTCCCTGGAAAGACTTAAATCAATGACTGGATGCTGGTTTCACAGAATACAAATACCACACAGCACCAGGTGTGCCAGCTGGAATGACTGGGATGACTCCACTGAGGTCAACACAGTTGTAACAGCTTGCTCTGGGTTTACATCTGGAACATCAAAGTACTATGCAAACCTAAGTAATTAATCATCAGCCAAATGCCAGGCCAGGAATTTTATAATAATTCAAGCCCTTTTCAACAACCCAAGCAATTGTGTTCACATTTCAGACAGTCTCACATGAGCATTCCAGTAAGAACAGAGAGGATGGCAGAAGCCACTTTCCCAGCAGCACTGGTGGGTACTGCAGCTCCTGCAGGCTGCCAAGGTAAGGACTCAGGCACTGTGCTACCAAGCTGATGGAGACAGGCTGAGCACCAAGAAAGGAAGAAGCAGCAGGTGAGGAGCTAAACTATAGACAGCAACTGGCATAAAGGAGAAATCAGAATCCCCCATTTCTGAGGACATGCCTCAAAAAGCAGAGTTCTGCCTCCCCTATATTCACACTCAGCCAAGCAACTTCCATATAAACTTTGTTTATAGAAACTCAGACCAGTGGCACTTTTGTGACAAACTTAGAGCGCTTTGCTCTTGATCAACAAGAGTGCTGTGCTCTGTCCACTGCTGCTTGCCATTACCTGTGGCCCACGAGGAATCCATCCACACTGCAGAAGGGGCTCCCCTCACCTGCTGAAGTGCAGGCATTGAGCAGAAACACTCAGTTTGCCTCCTACACACAACTTGCACCTTATAAAAACTCAGTCACACACTTCTACTTATGATTTCAGAGTGGCAAAGCAGGAATGTGGCAGCACAGGCCTTCCCTCCTAAACTCTCAGCTTTAACACACCCTTTCCCAAGACTCTTGTCTTCCCTAGATGAGCTTCATGTAATGGTTTCTTCACCTCTCCATTCCTCCAAACAATCTGCTACATGTGTGCCTCCAGGTCCTGAAGCATTTAGCAATGGTTGTGCCAGTAACACACTGTGAAAATTACCCTCCTCTCACATCCCAACGCTACAGCTCTCAAAATTGAGCATTTCTCTGGTAACACACTCCATCAAGGAATAACAATCACTGCTTTCTGTTCTCGAGGTGCCATCATCCTCCCAAGGAACAGCTGGGGCGGGCACCATTTAAAATATCAGTAAAGGGAGGAAAAGTACAGCTACAGCCGGGTTTGCCAGAACTGCCACTGAGAACATTTGAGCCCTTGCTGTGACTCTGCCAGGGCTCTTCTTTTGCTATGCCTCAGTTTCTCACCACACCTGTTGCCACTGGATATTTGGATGGCAAACTCTTCTTTGCCATGCTGCAAATTTCAGCCCAGGACCTGAGAATCCCTGCCACAGACAGGATGATCTCATAACATGCCAGCTGTCACAAAAGGAAGGATGAAGTGTGAAACTACTTATGTAGACCTTTGAAACAAACTGAACCCAGAGCAAACACTGAATGGGGCCAAGGCCCCTTCCTCCCCAGGGAGCAGTTTGTTCACATGCAGTGGTTCTAAGGCCTTCCACCCTGCAGTAACCTTGCTCATGGTTATCTCTGTAATGCTAATGGGGCAGCTGCCACTGAAATCACATCAATGCCCACTCTGCCAAAAATGCTGAGATGAGCACACAAAACACTGAAGGGTGGCCATTCAGGTGTGCTGGTGAAGGGAGCAGATGAAGCAGATCAATAGAGCTAGAAGTCGCCACTTAAAGTTACAGTTCTGACATCAACCACACTAAGGAGACAAACCACAGAGACCACAATATGTGGCAGCACTTCTCAGCAGCAGTGTGCAGCACAGCACATTTGACACTTGTGCAGTCAGAGCAGCAGAGGCTGCTGTACACAGGATGCCCCTTTCCAGCCCCAGTCACGCTCTCATTGTGCTCAGAGGCACTTGCTGCAGAGAAGGGACTGCTGGGGTTCTGCACTTCCACATCCTCGGGGTTTGCACTGGAAAGCAGCAAAGCCAATCTGAGTTATCACACTGCTGCAGGGTGCTGAGTCCTGTCGCCAAGCAGCAGGTGAGATGAATTTCATAAAAGTGCCTTTGTGCTCAGAGAGACTGGATGGATCACACTGAGATTTGCCAGGAGCTGCCAAGGAAAAGAAACAGAGAAGGACTGTGACATGACACTCCACAGAGCAACATCTAAAACTTCTGACACTGAACTCAAAGCATCTCAAAATATCTATGGAAGAGGAAATAGCCTGAAAACTGGATTAAGTCTCTCTTGGTACCTCATTATCTTCTTGACTGTGAGAAAGAAGCCTTCTTATTTGTTCATCAGGATTGTAGTTTATTAAAACTTAAATACAGTTTGGTAACTTTCCCAGAAAAAAACCAAACCAAACCAAACCAAACCAAAACCAACAAAAAAACACCCAACAAAGTTAACGCAAGTTTTGGCTTGGTCTTCACTTGGGAAATGACTGCTCTGTAACAGGGTGAGCTCTAGTAGCTTTATTATCCTACTCACCAGAGGCACAAGTATTACCTCTAACAAGTCTGAAGCACTTATGGTCCCCCTTACATTTCACAAGCAGGGAGGGAAGAATGTGCAAGCTGCCTACAGAAAGAAATGCTGGAGTTCTTTGTCCCAGAAATGAAGACTGTGAAGAAATATGGGAATAGATTATCACAAGGAAGGCTCTCTAAGGAGAGACAGCTGTTCTCCACCCCAGAACACCTCAGAAGTGCTCAGCTTTAATCACAGCACAGCTGCCATGAAAAAATAAAACTTTCTAGCAGATAGAACCACCAAAACAGATTGCATGCTAAACTCCTTACCAGCAATGGGAGCCTCTGGGTCAGGCTGGGCAAACATCTGTCAGGAATCATGTAAGGCAAGCTGATGCTTACTTGGATGGGGAAATTGGACTAGATGGCTGTCAAGTTCCCTTCCAAGCCATTTTGATCTCTGTCCCTACACTGAGGAACAGAGTGCTGGCCATGATCATGTGGGACCCCAGACATCCCTGTGTCACCTAATGCAGTCCCCCTGTTTCTCAGTTCCTGCCATGGAAAGCAGTCTCAGCCCTACAAGAGCACAGGCTCAGCAGAGAACACTGTGAGGAAAAATGTTTATCTCTCTAAGGTTCCTGCAAAGTCCCTTTCACCCTGTATTTCAGGTGGAGAATGAAAGCACAGCCAGTGCTTGCACTTTGGGATGTTCACATGGACATTACATCAGAACAAGAATGGGATCTGTCTCTCACCTCCAGCCCTGGGGGAGCTTTGGGCCTCCCATTCACAGAAGGTGCAACCCCACTCCTGTGTCCCAGCTGAGTCCCCTTCCAGCCTCCCAAGCACACTGTGGAAGTTCTGTTTCCCCAGCACAGGAACTGAGGTTAAAACCCCATTTGCAGCTGCACCTGCTGACCTCAGTTCTCGCTCTCCTGGCCCTGCACCTTGTCCAAAGGGGAAGGCTGAGGCAGGAGTGTCTCCAGTATGGACACAGCTAAACTGGGACTGCAGCTCCATCTGCAGGGCTCTGCCAAAGCAGCTCCTGCTCGGGAAAGGGCAGTGTCAGCCCAGCAGACCACATACCCAGTAACCCCCAAAACACAGATGTGAGCACAAACACAGCCACACTCCACAAGGTCCTGAAAGCAAAGCCCTCTCTGACAGCCCCACCTCAGGAATCAAATCTCCATTTTGATATAGTTCCCAAGACCGAGAAAATTCCCAGAAAATTCAAGGTATGCCAGACACTGGATTATGCAGGATGCCAAGTGAAGCTTTAGCCTTTGTGGCTGCAGGAGCAGCTCTGCCTCTGCAGAGCTCACGTGCCCAGGGCTCTGCCAGTATCAGCTCAGCCTCCTGCCCTCGGGCAACACAGACACGGCCAAGGGCTCCAGCCTGGCTCCTTAAAACCTCCAAAGAGCTTTGCAGTGCTTCTGTACCAAAAGGAGCCCGGGCCAATCTGTGTAAGCAGCGAGGAACACACAGTACTACACCAGCACATTCCCTCGGATGCGAGTCCCACAGGAACATCCAGCCTCCTGGGAGGAACAGCAATTTTTCCTTTTATGAAAAGGTCAGCAGCACCATGTGATTTTCCAAGATGTATAACCACTATGCAATGCAAATACATAGCAATGCAAATGTTTTAGTGACAAATATAGGAATTTAACACTTGTCCTACTGGATTAGACCCATAGTTTGTCTCACATGGGATTTGTCCTGCTCAGGGCTCAGACAAGGGATTGACTGCTGCTTCCAAGAAAAAGCACATTCCCTTCTGCAGTCCAGCCACTGGCACTCTTAGAGGGCCACCAAACACCAGCCTGCTGTAGGGAACCAGCCCACCCCCTAAAGAATGCAGCATGATGTTGTTGAACGTTCCCAGCAGCCCATGGACTACCCAGCTTTTAAGGCCTCCAGGAGAAGCAGGCTGTGTATAATGTTCTGTTTCATACACAAACACAGCCATCACCCAGAAGAAAGTTGAGAACTCATTTCTTTAAATTTAATTTTTAACAGAGTCTGACAAACTGAAATTTAAAAATATCCCTAAATTACTATTAAAAAGAAATCCACAACTACACAAAACACCACCCCTTTGGTACTTTGTACTCATGGCTCTAGGAGGCCAGAAATCAGCTGCACTGAAATGGTATTTCCAAACCTATGCTCAAGTGCACTTTAACTGACCTATTTTTCTTCTCTCCTCCCCTAGATTTCCTCTACTGTGTTTAACCAGGGCAGGTACTGCAGGCCAGAGAAGACTCACAAATTCAAGTAAGGGGTGTACATGACACAGTAAACTACTGGGGTGGATAAATGTAGTGTGAGATGTCCGATGGCTGAAAGGCAAGTCTGTGAACAGAGCGGCAAGTAGGGCAAGGCTCCAGCTGAAACCCAAGTGCTGGTTTATCAGAGGGAGTTCAGGTGTCTGTGGGAAAGCAGGGATGTTCAGGAGTTCAGGTGATGGAGGAAAGACTCAGGAGAGGAGTGAAAGCGTGGGTGAGGCAGAGGGGAAAGGGAGCAGATGCACCAGTGCTCATGTAACACCCTCTGATCCTGCTGCAGCCTTCCAACAGACTCAGTTTGCTGCTGCATATCCTGCCTGACGTCTCAGGCTGTGCAGCCCCGGCTCAGCCTGGACAGAGCCTGAGAGCTCCTCCCTGGCACACACACAGCAGGGCCCTGTTGGACACTCCCACCCCTCCTGAGTGCTCACCTCCACTGGCCAGCAACTGCCTCCATCTGGACTGGCAGACAACTCCCCTTCCTTGGCTTGCTTTCCTTCCCTGGCTAGCTGTGGTCTGGAAGGGAACCTGCTCCACTGGAAACAGCAGCAACAGCAAGCAGCAGCTTGAATTTAATCCTGCCATTATTTACACTGACACGATGCTGACTGTCCACTTTGGGAACTTCCCTCAGTGCTGTTTCAGGCAGCCCTACAGTGAGTCACCGTTCCCAAAGAGACATACCTCAGCTATTCCCAGCCTGTCAAGAGACTGGATCCTACCCCAAACTCAGCTTTCAAACTTTGTTCAGGTCATTTCACCTCCTCTTTTTCAACTTCTCCATCTGCAAAACTGGAGTAGTGTCTCTGGCCTTCTCTGTAAAGTGTTGCAATTAAATGCCTCATGTGGAATTTAGGCATTTCTGTTATTATCAGAGCAATGTGTGGGTGCCAGATGTTTATTCAGGCTTGCCAGCATCTCTGAATAGTTGCAGTGAAATTCTTTTAAGGACCCTGATCTGAAGCACTGTCTTTATTACAATGCTTTGTTTCTGGCAGCATCCACCATGTGTCAAGGGCTGTAAATTCAGGTGCTGTAACATGTGCACTGATCCTTCGGAGGCAATCACTCAGCAGGAGTGGGAAACAAAGGCTGCTTTGCTATTGGAGCATCAGGATCCTGGAACAGAACTGCATTTGAAATATGGACAACAGTTATGTCTTGTTATACCTGAAAATCCAGGTGCCAGCATAAGCCAGGGTTTGGGATTATCATCCCATCTGATCACATTCTATATAAATGTATCTCAAGGCCAATTTAAAAAAAAATTTAAATACTTTCTAGGCCAAATGGGTGATTTGGCACATTAAGAAGCTGTATTTTTAATCTGGAGCTGTGAACTCTTCTGTCTTGGTTCCTGAGATGACTGAGTCACTTGAGAAGAGCAGAGTAAAATGTTCTTTTAGGTGAAACACTTCCACATGCTCAGCTGAACTTCTGCATCTCTGGATGAGGTCTGTGTCAGAAAATGAGGGGTCTGTCACTGCATGGAGAGTCCAACTCTCTGGGAAATGGAGATTCCTTTCTCAAGGCAGAAGGAGTTTCCAACAAGCTCTTCAGCTGGGCTCAAGAGCAAAAAGCATCCTGCAAGGAGAGTTATGTCTGACAGAGTTGTCAGCTGCTTTGTTTCTGGATGTGCAGAAACCTAGGCCTGTGGGAAAAAGAAAGACCAGAGCTTTAAGCCTCACTAGGGACAATGTGCCTCTACCTCCATCACAGAAAAGCAGGAACTTCCCAATGCCAATAACCCCACTAGAGCCAGTCACCCCATCAGAAATGCTCACCTGTGTCAGAACTTCTGACTCAAATGCTTGCCAGGCTGTCTCAGGCTGAGAGAAGGTTGGGAACCCCTATTTTGCCAAAGACTGGCTTCAGCTGTGAAGCTGTGGCTTCTGGGTTCACTCAATACACGAAAGTGTAGGGACATATTCTACAAAGAACCCAAAACCCCTAAAAATCTGAAGGCAAAAAAGGACTTACTTGCCACAAAAGTCCTTGTGAACGGCACGGAGGGTAAGCATTAAGTCTGGGTGTGCCTGTAGCCAGTGCTCCACCATACTTGGATGCCTGGGATCAACTTCCAGAAACACACTCCTGAAAAGACACATTTGGGAGTAGAATTGGAGAGATGCACATTTAGGTTGCTAAACTGATAAAAATTAAGACCTTTCTTTCTGTATGACTCTGACCAGCGCAGGAAATGAAAAGGTCAGTAAACACAGTGCAGTCCAGCAACCCTAAACCAGATCACAGCTGTCCATTTAAGATGCAGATCCCAGCTGCCTCCTCCAGGGAAGAAGGTGTTGATCCTGAGGGGAATTCTCATGGTACTCTGTGTGAGCAGTTAAAGCCTTGTATTGAGACGTAATGAGCCCTTCTGAAGCCCATCCAGAGATGCCACCAGCAATGTGTTTCTGAAACCCCTAAATGTTTAAGGGTAGAAGGCAGATTTTATGCTGCAGGAACACTGAGCACTGGCAGCCTGAAGTCCCTCTGTGTATAAGCAGTGAGAGACATGAAGTCCAAGTCAGAATACACATTCTTCCACAGTAAATGTCTCCACAAATCATAAATCCAGCATTCATGCCTACACAGAACTGCTCAAATAAGCTCAGTTAGGGCACCAGGAGCAGGCCTGGACACTGCAGGGCTATTTCCATCTCTGCCATGCTTTGAGACACTGGCTCATTCCCCACGTCCCCTCCAGTGACAAAGCAGAACCACCCCACCTCACAGGCACAGGGAGTGATGGAGCTGGTTATGGCCTGGGACACACCAAGAGACACGTTCAGCAGGCAAAGGACACAGGCCAAACCCCATCAAGTGCTCTCCTGAGAACTCTTTAAAACATCCCACACTGAATACTCCCTACAAATTCACCAGGCTAACTACAAGCTGGGTGTGGATCTCATTTCTGACCTTAAAAAACTTGCACTCCTCAATGGGGGCTCTACCTTATTAAATAAGCAAAAAGAGAAGGAAAAGAAATAATTTTAACAAATAACCCCACAGGACCAGTCTCTAACGCTGGGAAAGTATGAGGAGCATCTTCTGCTCTTGTGGTCATGCAAAGCATGAGGAATGAATTCTGCATGCACTATGCCTCTCATTCCCATTCTTCTTCTCAAAACAGCAGATTTTCAATGACCTCTCTTATGGTGGCCAAATGTCAGAAATATTCAGCAGGATGTGTGAATGCCCTGGCACATGAACAGTGCACTCAGACCTTGGGTATCGGCACGCTGGCCTTCAGAATGGATCCCATATGACAGAGAATAGGAACAATCCCTTTTGAGTATCAATCATGGAGAAATTTAACATTTAAGAAGCTATCCCTGACTGATTTTCTTTCTCCTGGGATATTCAGCATTGTATACTGGTACAACAAAAAGGTTGAATTAAAGGGTGAGAGGGAAGAGGACATCTACATCCACCCTCAAAGAGCTCTCCATTGCTTCTCTTTCCATCAGTTACTCACCTTAGAAAGCTCCCCTGCTTTCTACACTATCTTTCTTGGCTACTCTCTTCTATGTCCTTTCTGCTGCTGCTTTGACCTTCAAAGATTCTCATTTCACTAATGACCAGGAAACACCACCAAAAGCCAAGGAAAGGGCTCATATCACTTTATTAACAATTTTCAAGCTAATTTTTCTTATACATGACATTTGAAAAACTGTTGTTATTAACTGGGACAATGAGGGGACAATTTGGCAATTATTTTCCCTCTGATTTGTTTTCATACAGGGAAGTACAGAATTCACAGGAGTAGATAGAAAAAAGACATGAAATTCAAAAGAAGGTAGTGCTTACCCAGAAGCCTTCAGAAGAGAAGGAGCCACAGCCAGAATTATTTTGATGACTCTCATGCCATCATCTCCCCCATCCAGAGCACCAAGGTCCTCATAGCTGGAGTGTAAGAGGAAAAAGGCATTTGGTAGCAATTCCTTTGGTCCTTGAGAATGCATCGCCCCACAAAGAAAGGTGCACCTGACACACCTGAACTCCAGTGCTCCCAGAGCAGGGGACAACACTCACCCCTTTTATGGGAAATACAGGGAGGAAAAAGGCAGCTACCACTGGGCTGAGAAATCCCACATTTAGCACAAGCACAAAATATACCCTGAAGTATTTCTGAAAATTAGGAGCCGGCTGTAGCTGGGATCTCACAGTTCCAACACACAGGTCTCTTCTCTCCAAGCTGGCCAGAGAGTGAAGGTGTTGTACAGCAAGGGCTTGACTGATCCATGCCAAACACCACCTCAGGCTGTGGCTAAGCCAGCAGAAGCAGCTGGGATGCAGAAAGCTCAGCTGCCAGAACCTGCTCTGGTGCACATCTTGTACAGAGCTGGGGGTAGGACTTTCTCTTCACATGCTTGACAATCAGTTTTGGATTGGGAACTTGCTAATTTCAAACTGTGTGCTTTTCCCATTTTAATAAATCTTTAAAACACTTCCATGTTGCTTCAGGACTGTAAGCAGTATCAAAGCAAGCCTGTATTATTACAACCCAAATAAACACACCTATATTTTGCATGTGTATATTACATTTGCATGTTTTGTGTGCAATTGTGTGTAGTACAAGGAAGCAAACAGAAAACCTTGCTTCAAGGAACAGGAGAGGAAAATTCTCTTTGTCTGATTACCAGAGGATTTCTGCATCCAAGGAAGCCATGTCTTCATGGAAAACATATGGGGGGTTACTGACTATGACATCTATGGGGCCCCAGAGCAGCAGCTGTTTGGCAGAACCTAGAAAAGAAAAAGAATCACAAACAGCTCTCACCCACAGCATCTTCTCTATAAGCTCAGTGGTTAAGACCCTCCCTAGGAAATTGTCTCCAGGCACACGTAAATGTGTTTGGCTCTGCTTTGTGATAATAAAATTTTATCCTATTTCTTTCTGCAACAGCATGCCTTGTTCTCTGTCCCAGGTGTGCAAGAGAAAGCACACAAAGGAAAGCACAGGCAAAACATCATTTTTTCATACCAAGAGTCTGCTTAACAAAACATGTTGAAAAGCACAGGAGCTTGATGCCTTGGAGCTCAATGCTCACCTGCATCTAACGCAACAACCAGCACTCAAAGAGCCCACAAAGGTCCAAGTGGGAGCTCAGACTGGCTGTTCAGATTAACACCCTTCCTCCTGCAGAGCTGCAGCAGGACTTCCAACAAGCTGCAGAGCCAGGGCCCCTCAGCAAAAACAACAATGGGCTGCTCTTCTGCAGACCAGGAGCAGCTCCCTACACTCCTGCTACTGTCTGACACAGGCCAGCCCTGAATCAAACCTCGTGGAACATGAGTGACTGTGGGCACTGTCCTCAGGCAGCCTCTTGGCACAGGGCTTTCAGCTCTAAGAGGCAGCAGAGCATCAAAAGTGTCAGAAAGGTGTGCTAATGAACCCACAGTGCTGCAGCTTCTGGCTCCACAGCTGCTACCAACCACTCTCAACCTAACTGGATAGGCCCCATCAAATGTTAATTTTAACTGGTTTCCAGCTGGCTCTGGGGAAAAAAAGCATCCTTTCCTAGTTCAACTAACCTAATTTCAGGTGAATAAGGTTGGGCATCTAATCTAAGCTAAATATATGGACTCCCTCTAACATCAAAGAAGAGACAAGCATGTACATGTTTATCAAAAGCCTCCATGGCAGCATGGAATGTATTTGCCTCCCCCTAGCAACAGTAAAGAGCATCTGGACTCCCAGCTTGGGACACCCAAACCCAGGAACAATTCGCTTCCTGATATAATCAGGGGCTTCTGTCAGCTTATCATCTGCTCTGGAAATCTGCAGGGAAAAGCTTCACTGGCTCACTACTTACTGACCTTTTTCTCTATTAACTTCACTATTCCTCTGCTGCCTGCATCCCAGAGCAGCCCCTTGGCTGTCTCTCATCCCTCCCTCCAGCCATCAAAGACAAAAAGGGGAAAAAGACAAAGGGGATTGTAACAGTGAAAAGAGTTACTGTGTGAAACATCTTGGTGGATGATGTGAATCCTTTCTTGGAGTTGCAGCCTATAAAATTCCAGATGCAAGAACAGAAAGAAAAAAGATTAGGAGGTGTATTTGTGTTCATGAACAGTACATTCTACAAACAGATCATTAAATATTGCACTTCTTATCTGATACACATACATTCACAACTGCCAAGATCTTCCCAGCATGTTCTCTCCTCCCACCAGAGCAGCCTTACACCCAAGTTCTACTCCCTTTGCTGAGGGCCTGTGGTCCTGCCCTATCAGGATACACAGACACCAGGAAAGGGAGGGATTCCTGCAATGTGTGCCATGTACCCAGATGGATCTGGCATTGGGATTGATCCAGTAAGACTCATCTAAGCATCTAGAGAACACAGCTGGGATAAGGGAGCTCTGAAAACCAGACAGGATCTAAGCTGGGTTCAGTCAAGCAGTAACACAGCTTGTCCTGCTGGCTTCTCTCCCAATAGCTACAGGGCACCATGCCAGGGACAAGATCACAAAGACACAATGAAAATATCCATGGAGAAATATGAAGCTCTCCGACATGGCATTTATACTCCCTCATCCACTCCTGAGCCAAAAAGCAATGTTAATAAGCAAGAAAATTTTCCCCAGAGGCCAAAGGAGACAAAGATCTGGCCAGCTTTTATTATATCTATGAAAAATTGCAACAGAATTTGGTTTGACACTGACACATTAGGAGGAAACCTCTGCTCCCCATTCCCTGTAACTGGGCTAGGAGGCAAAGGGTAACAGTGAGGTGACCAGTTTGGGAAGGGCTGGCTCCTACTCAGCTCTTCAGACTCACACACAAGCCAGGACTCCCAAGAAGTGAGAAATGCAGCTCAGGGCAGCCAGCACCAGAAGTAGCCCCCACAGTGCTGGCAGCAGCTTGGGAAAAGAAGGGTATTTAGGCCTGTGGACAGAAATCCCACTTAATGAGCACCTCTTGAGACTCACAGCTGTACTGGGCTACATGAGAAACAGCATCTGAGATGGCTCTAACTAATCCCTAGGGCTCAGCAGTTACTGAGGCTGCAAGAGCAATCTGGAGCTCATTTGACAAAGCCTGCAGAGACTCAGAAGCACACAGGGATTCCAGCTCTGGAGTTCCCTGTGGTAGTGATGGTCCAGAACAACCTGACAGCAGAACCAGCTGAGGAAGTGGAGCCACTAGGAAGGACAAGGACAACCTGACAGACATCTCTGTCTTCAGCATAAGGTGTTTGAGCCAGCAGCTCTGAACATCCATCCTGCCACAGCACAGTTATCTGAACTGCATGGGATCCATGCAGCACCATTCCCACCAAACCAAGACTGCAGGAAAAACGCTGAGGGACACCACTCAGCACGTCAAAAAAAAAAAAAAGTGCTACTTGACAGTGCAAGCATTTCTGGAGGAGCAAGGGCAGAAACAAAGCACAACAGTAACAATCGAGGGAGCCAGAGAGAGAAAGGCTCAGGATACTCTTGTCCTTAACCTCCTAAGGGACATAAACATTCCTACTTTACTTCAGTCCTGAGATTCCTGCGTTCACAGACAGGGGTAAGAGTAGTTAGCAAAAAACACTGAAAATCCTTGATGAAGAGCATGTGACCACCACTGCTTTACTTAGGATGCTGTCTTTGCAAAGCACATTCAGAAGTAAAAAGAAATACACTCTGGTAAGCATAAGCATTTTTTTCTGAATTGTTACACACTTCAGGAGTTCAACAACTACACATTCTCTGGCTTTCAGTGGTGACAAACATGAACCACATGCACAAGTTTTGAGGACTCTTGGTCTTTCTCAAGCAACAATTTACAAAAAAATGAATAATATGTGGTTTTGTACCTATGTGCATTCTCCCTGGTGAGATCCACGGCAGCCTCCTCTCTATCCATGGCTATGACTCTGCTCTGGAACAGAAAAAAAACCAACAAAGCCCACCAAGCAGGTGTTATAACATCAAGATTCCTGAGCAGACACGCTCTGCCAAACATGCAAGATCAAAACTGACAAGAGACTGCTCACTCTTGGCTCCTGAAAGGAACAGCTCCTGAGGAATGCATGCAGGGCATAGCTGGGATCACGAGTGATGTGTGCAAGGCACTGAGGTGACTGAAGGCTCTCTGCAGCACAGCCAGCAGCCCACCAGAACAGACAACAACACAGCCACAGTGACTCACCTCACCTGATCCCTCACTGCTCCTGGCAGGGTGAGACTCAACACTCTGGCTAGTCTGAGCTAGGCACAGACTGCAGGAAGGGCATTTTGTTGGATTTATCCTCCCTAGCACAGACAGGATCCCTCCCAACACTCCACAACCACTCGGACACAGAGTCTGGCATTTTCCATCTGTTACACAGACACCTTTTACCCAGTTACTCCACTGCAGTCCTTATACCAGATACACTGTCTGTATTGACTGCATGTACTTGACTGTGTGTCAAGTACTTGAGAGCTCTCCAGCATAAAGGTAAGAGACAGGGTTCCACAAAGAGAGATTTGTTTGACCTACAACTCCACCTTGGGAAAACCACAGGCAAAGGCCTAACCTGGTTTTGCTTTGCTCAATGTTCTTTTAAGCACAGATGCTGGTAAGCATTTCCACAGAGGACACATGCTTGAAGAAACTGCTTTGTATTTGGAGATGATGGTGTGATTTGCCATCACTCCTAAGGGGATTCATTTCATGCTCCCAGGCCAGCACTCACACACATGAAGTTCACCCTTAAGGTGAAGGACTCAGCTGAGACCATAAATGGAAAGTTGCTACTGTTTTCTCAGTACCAAATTTCACCTCAAACACTAAGGAGATTACCCAGAGTGTAACACCACTTAGCTGTCAGTGTGGCTACCACTAATTCTAATCAGTCAAGGCTCCTTATTTCCCTGGGCACAGCAGTTTGGGCTGGGAAAGGACTGTTGTGAGTTACACAGACAGACTGACACAGCTCTTTGAGTTAACAAGCAAGGAAAAGAGCATGAAGCTCTTCTAGCTCAGGAAGTCAGAGCCATTATACTCTGAAGTCATGAAGCTCAAATATTAAAACCTTCTCAGGTCAGCGGGAGGAGGAACACCACTTCCATTAGAGGCATCAATCTCTAATTCTTACACAGCAGGGCTTATACTTCTACAAGAGAAGGGGCTGGCCACAGCAATTCTCATTCCTGAGAAGGAACTAGCTGGTCTGCAGTTCTGAGGAGAGTGGAATACTTTTCCCTTGACCACATGCAACGAGATCTTGGATTCACTTCTCATTTTCTTGACCAAGAATATCTCCATAATGATGTTATATGCCACAAAAATCAGGGGCAAGAAGGGCTTTGATCACCCTCAGACCTCTTCCTGCTCTTTTGACTCTTTTCAGAAGCTGTGGGTTGTAACTAGGGAACAAAAGACTACAAAAACATGGCTTGGCCGTTTGGCAGTGAGATTTGCTTGCCTTATTGATCCCAAGTACTGACACTGCTATGATAATCCTTTCCTGTATCATTTAGCCTTCAGTTTCCTAGAGACATGAGCTTTTGATTCACAGCAAGGTGGTTTTTAGAGATGACTGCCCCATAAATTCAACTAATAGAGTGGGTGCCCATGCCTCAGTCCCTCCTGTCCTCAGCCCAGGTTAGTATCTTAAACCAACACCCACCAGTGCTCCAGGGGAAGGCGATTATTAGTGAGCTGCTGCAGCTCAAGAATGAGCACATTCACCTCTTTCATTCTGCTTGTGTCTCTGCTATTCCTGCAGACAGATGGGGACAGGGAGCACTTCCCAAATATCCCTCTACCTACTAGGAACTTACAGAGCCTGTCAGAGACCTGAGCTGCCACAGCTCCATTGGAGAAGTCTGTGACATCTCAGTGAAGATAAGCAGAGTGGGATTGTCCTCTAACACAGGCATCTGTTGTACCAGGAGCACTGAAAGGAGCTCACCTGTGGCAGTTTACAGAGCAGACTCAGAGCAATTGCTCCAGAGCCACAGCCAATTTCCAGGATCACAGGATGAGGAATAGGAACTGGGAAACCGAGGGCTGAATTCTCACACTTCTGAAATTCTTCCTCCACAACTAAAGAGACAAGATCCTAAGAAAACAAACAAACAAAATTACTAAGAGAGCTGTTTTGACTCACACCTTTGTGATCTGAGGACTGAAGTTTAAATTTCTTGACTCTGCACCCAATAAAATGTTTTTTTGTTGCTAATTTTAAAAGCACAGATGGTAGCAATGGAACTGACACACCAGAAGTCACTTCAGCTCCATCTGCCCTACAGGGTGCTTTGATTAGTAACGAATCCTCAGGATACAATCTTCCACAGGTCCTCTGAAATCTTCTAGCACTGTTGGGAAAAAAACAACAACCAGATAGCTGGAGCACATTATCTTCTGCTACACCATTTACTCTAAAATGCTGTCTTTCAGAACTTGAAAGCTTCAAAACTCAAGATTTCTACACAGTCTCAGTAGGCAGGTGACCAGGAGGCACTTGAACAGCTCCTAATAGCATCTAAACCAGTAATTCAACCTGCAGATGAGAAGTCAAGGCAATGAGTTACTAAATGATCCAAATAAGCAGCTCCCTGCATGGATTTCAGATTGTGGACTCCTACTACATTTTATCGCTATAAAGTCACATGGAAAAGATTTTCATTCATGCTCCTGGATCTGTATGCAGTTCTGCCATTTCTACCTCCTCCCTCACGTCACTCTTATTTATTAAATCCCTTTGCCATGTTATCTAAAATCCAACATGGCAAGAGAGGTCTGAAAGATTTCTAAGGTCTGTGAAAATGAGATATAAGAGAAAGCACACATGTGCCTCCCTTTGACTGCAGCATGAACTTCCTTTGTTATTCACTGGAGAAAACTGTAAGATGGAAACCTTATGAACACCTTGAGTGCATCAGCAGCTCAGCAGGTGCTCTCAGTTCCCTCCTATGCTTGTGCTTTCAGGGCACAACAGCACACACTTCCTGCCCTAGGTGTTCCCAGCCTGGCTAGGACTCTCCAACTTGAGAGGGCTGCTCTTGCATCTCGCCTGTATTCCAGAAAGTTTAACAAAATTTACAAAAAGTAACTGGCATAAGCTGGAATACTTAAAAGGAACAAGTCCTGGCAGGCAGGTGAGCTTCTCTTTTACTTTACAATGGCTTTTGTCATGACCTTGATAAGGGCAGAAGCCTTTCCTTGGCTCTCTCACCCAAAGTGGGGTGCAGCTTAAGAGATGCCTTGTGCACAGCTGCAGTATTTCTGTTGAGATTCATAGCTGTTGGTCGTTCTTCATGACAGGCCACTCCACGCGTGCAGCAAGTGAGAAGGGAGATGCAAACAGGTATAAAAATGAAGCGTTCAGGTAGATGAGCTTTGATGAACCATCCCTGGAGCAGGCAACTTTGAAGACTGATATCAAAATATACTCAGCCAGGGATGAGGAGCCACATCACAGTGTCATTATTGGCATTGCCTGCATATTGGCTTTTACTAACAGGCACCAAAATCACAAATTCCTCACTGCTGCTCTGGGATTCCTTTCCTAGACAATTACGAATGAAAAGTCTCACAGGCTCCCAGCCTGGAGGAAACTTACAGGACTCAGACAGCAGAAGGGAAAAATAAACACCTTATCTACCCACTTCTGTGAGAAGTGGCTTTGGCCATTCAAACAAGCTCCAGATTAATCAGCCTGGAAACACTCGGGCACTGCAGACAGCCAGAGACTGCAACCGCAGCTGCTTTGGCCAAGCAGGTGAGGTGCTGAGGATTCCAAGACCACAGGAGAAAAGGCACACAAAAAATTCTACTTGGCTATTAAATCACTTCTTTAAATACCAGCCATTTCTAGACACTTGAAAACATTTCCTGGAAATCTCCACAGTAACTCAGAACCATCTGTTCCCAGAGCAGCACAAGTTACTGATTACAAATGTCCAAATGTGACTTCCATACCACTAGAACTATTCTAACCATTTATTAACTTCCTTAAAGTTTATCATTAGTAATTTCAAGCTTGATGGGTTTTAATGGAATGCCTACTTTACACATTCCACAGTGAAAGCATTTTAGTCTGCTTGCCAAAGCTCCCATTTAAACATGACTTATTTCAGGTTTTACCACATAAAATATAAATAAAATGGGATGTTGATATTACTTAGGCTTTGTATCCTGCTTTCTGACTGCCTTGCCTCATTGTCTTGCTTATTTCATTACAATTCTTACTGAGGCAAAGGCTGGTTTTCTCATAATACATATTTAGCATAACAGTACAAAAGTGTAAGACGTAAAAAATAATGGGACAACCCGAAGGAATGGTATAATTTTCTAGACCTTAATACTTCACTACAATAAAAGGCTGAATAATTATTTTCAACCTAATTGACACGCAAAGCGTCTGTATTCTAACTGGCAAAGAATCAGGAAAATCCAGCAACCATGATGCAGAGTATGTCCAGTCATCCCATTCCCATTGCCACTAGGTTTCAGGAACGATTAAATTATCAAAAATTGTTTTGCAGCTGTATTCGTCAGATTCTTCTAAGTATTCTTCATTTCTAGCAAATGAACCAACCAAAACTTGTGCTTCTCCAATTACACCATCACCTCTAAAATATCACACTGGAAATTGATAAATTACAGCACTTTGCAGAACACAGCAGAGCCCCTTTCAAATCTCATCTTGGGAGATGAAGTATTTCTGGCTGAGTATCAGAGTGTTCATAAAAAGACTACAAAATACCCTGCAAGTCAGACATTCCCACCCTTTGCACAAGAATCTGACTGGAACCACAGCTGGGGAAAAGCAACGAAGAGGCCAACGGGGCTAAAAAGAGGTGCCTGGGACTGGCACAGAGAAACTGGGACTGGCTGGACAGGATACCCCATGTCCTCTCAGACTGAACAGATTCAGAGTAAAAATGCCTACTAATATAAAGCAAACATTACCAAAAACCATTTTAACCACCAGTTTGATCACCAGCTTTGAAAGCTGAGATATGAAATCACGAAAATTCCACTGGGAAATAAAAAAGAACACTTTGTGACCCAATTCCATATTTGCCCACAGCATGCCAATCACTGGGTGGAATGAACTCTCAATTGTGGTGTTATTAGCATTGAAATTATTGCTTACAGTATGAGTCATTATTGTCAGTTACAACCCAATTTACAATAAAAAAATTGTGCTAACCAGTGCTACAGGTACTGGCAGAACTACTTTCATCCTGGAGCCTGGTGTACACACATGCAGGTATTGGTGTGACAGTTGTGTGAGAATGGGGAAATGGAACATTTTAAAGAATTTTTCTCCTCTAGTCTGTGCAAGAAGCTCCTTCCTGCAGAAAAAGTCAATTTTGGAAGCAGTGAAGGCACTGAATGGCAAACAGAACCAGAAAGAATCTAAAATTCTCTGGCTGCTTTTGCTAGCAATGGCAGCATGGTGGAAGGAAGGTTCCCTACATGGTTTGGGCAGCCCCATGATGGAGCTGTTGACACCTGCATGCAGGGACAAACTTCACAGGCACATTTCATTCCACAGAGATGAACAGAGCTGTTCAAACAGCCAGGAGGAAGAGACAGAAGTCACATGGGAAAGTTGATTCAGTAGCCCCTGCTTTTCCTTGAAGCAATTCTTATGTATGGCCATAAACTAAAACACAAGTTTCACCTCAACATGAGGAAAAACTTCTTTGCATCGATGGTGACAGAGCACTGGAACAGCTGCCCAGGGAGGGCATGAAGTCTCCCCCTTGGAGATATTCCAACCCCACCTGGACACATGCCTGTGTCACCTGCTCCAGGTGACCCTGCTTTGGCAGGGGGGTGGACTGGATGATCTGCAGAGGTCCCTTCCAACCCCAACTCTTCTGTCATTCTGTGATTGCCTTGTGCTTACATGTACAGGGGACACAAATATTTGCTTCTTATGCTACCTAATTTCCAGTACTGAAGAGGCTTTTGAGCTTTTGTCTTTTAGCCAAACCACTCACAGGCTGTTCTCACCTCATGATTCTAGGAAACCTTGCTTCACTGCCAGATTCACCCCAAGTTCACATTGTCATTTATTTGGGTTCCACCCCCCCATCTTCTCTTTGAGTGCAACAAATGCAAAACTTTGTGAACACCTCCAGCTTCCCCCTGAGCTTCACCCTTCCACCCACAAGCATAGTTCCCCAAGGTCCCCCAGCACCCTTTCTGTTCTCACAGGCTCTTGGTGTCACCTTTGCCCTGTGGCCAGGACTCTGCTTCACTGCACTTCTTGGAACTGCAGCTGCACAAAGCAGTGTGAGGCCAGGGGCTGCCAGCACCCAAACCACAGAGGCTGCAGAGTTGCAGCCCAGACAGCACCAGCACAGGCTCAGCTGCGTTCCAGCCCCGAGACAGCCGGGAGGAGGCAGCAGAGATTCCTGGGCTCAGGTGTGGCTGCAGAGCCCAGCACGGGGACAGAGCTGAGGGGATCCTCTGCTACAGCCCAGCACCTGGGAATGACCCATCATATGTTTCTGCCGTCAAAAAGGACAAACTAAATAAAACAAGAGAAAGTGAGGAACGGTAAAGCAAGGGTGGAAGTCACAAACTTCTACTGCATTCCCTACAAACACCCTTCTTCCATGCCCCAGGTGAAAGCGGGGAAGACAAGGTTCCAAGATTAAGAGCCAGGGTAGCAGGAGACTTTAAATTCCCAGGTCAGTCAGCTGAAGAAGGAAAGCAAAAAAAAAAAACCCAAGAAAACTCTGGTAACTTCTCTCTGCTCTCACACACTTCCTGGGAATGTTTCACTTATTTGTGTGCTTTCCAGAAACTTCTATTCTCAGAATCCAGGACTTCCCATAGAACCTGATCTGATTATTAACCCAGTCACCTTTCCTGACTCGTTTGTCCACTTGGCTGCTAATCAGCACATGACAAACACTAGGAAGCCAAGATGGAAATCTAATTCCATGGCAATGGCCCTGGAAGATCCCTACCACATATCCCACTTCCAAAACCAAGCCACCAAACCAGCTCACTGCTTCATGGGCAGGCACAGGTTTTGTCCTGGGCTCTTGTGCCTGGCACCATAGTAGGAAAGAGAAAAATCTCAGAATCACAGAATACTCTGAGCTGGGAGGGACCCTACATGGATCACTGAGTCCAGCTCTTAAGCAAATGACCCATGTGAGGATCAAACCCATGGAACTCCCACCACAAACAGACAGGAATCAAAGCACCTGAGTAACTCCAGAAGAGCCACTGATCCTGAAGGAAAGGGTGGCTTTGAGCATTAGCAATGACAGACGAGCATATCTAATACTGAGGAAGGGCTTTGCTGACACAGTAGCAGCTCCTGTGTCAGGGCACATGCCATGTGTTGCTTCATCTGTTGGAGCAGAGGCTGTGAGCACCCAGAAATGACTTTACCAACAGGCAGCAACCCATATGTGCTCATGCCCAAGAGAAATTAGCACAGCTGTCACATCTAAATTTAGCCATGCCCGAGGAGCATGAGTGGATCCAAGTTGCTGTACACTGGCCATACCTCAGATGTCCAACTCAGAGCTCTGGCCAGGCACACCTCTCCAGAAGAAAGGTATTTTCTTTCTCTGTATATACAGGTATTGACCTCTGCAGACACAGCCTCTGGACAGGTGTACAAGTCTAGCTCACTAATCCCTAGATCTAATCACTTGGATGTTTGAGAATAACTTGGGGGAAGAAATGGATTTTCCCCCTCTCCTCATGTGGGAATCTCCTTGAGTCCCATCTGTCACAGCCATTTTAGAGCATGTTTTTCTCTAGTTCTAGTCCTACATCCTGCTTTCTGATGACTGCTAATGAGCTACAGGACTCAGTGGAAAAAATACATGGAAAGAGAAGGCTCCTTCAATCACAACAGGGAGATTAAAGCTCCCCAAAAATACAGGCATTAACAACACAGAGACCTGTGAGAACATATTAGAAAAGTCTATATAAGTTAACCTGGGGGACAGGTTTGTGCATGATTTAAAAGAACAGCTGCTGCTTTCCCTGCCTTCAGCACCAATTTTAGCTTTAAATTTCCATTTTTCAGTCTGTCCTGAAAATCACCAACTTGGAAGTAATTTCTCTGCACTAGCAGAGTTTTGTTTTCTTGTATAGGAAGCCAGCAGAAACTACCACCACAACTCATCTTGGCCAGTCAGCCAGGAACAAACCTGTTTCTTCCATCATTTCCTTTTGAACAAGAAGAAATCTGTCCGGGGAAAATATTCTGTCCTGATTTTCAAGTGGCCAGCAGTAGACTCTTGCTACGCTGTTTCAGCATTTAATTACACTCTCTGTTGAGATGTGCACCTTTTCTTTTTTTCAGCCCGCATTTATAGTGCTTATTATACACTTGTCTATGAAAGCAGAGACTTCAGCTTTCAGATTTCTGCTGTCTGTGGCAGATAATTAACCCTAAGCTTGTCTTTGATGAGTTAGCCAGTCTTCAACAAAGCAGACTTTTTCAACCTATTAATCTACATACTGTTTTTTCTCCAAATCTAATTTTCCACTTCTTCCTCAAGCAGTCAGTAACATAACTGGACATATTAGTTCTGCAGCTATTCCACTGCTGCAATACTCATTATTCAATGCTGCTACGTGCACGTGGGACTCCCCTGTCCCACATACAAGGATTCCATCAGCTCCCTGGGCAGCAAAAAGTGGGTGCTCCTGGTCAGCCAGTATCCCTAAGATATTGATGATCCCAAATCCTTCTCCAAGCCCTTCTGGCAGCACAAGAGCCTCAGCCACAAGGCACAGGCTGCTCTAATTGTCTCTCTCTCTCTCCCTATGATCCTATTAAACACTTGTGCCTAGCTCAAAGGGCAATTTCAATTGCTCTGCAGCAACAACAGGCTCCCTTTGTGATTTCCATTCCCCAGTCTCTGTGCCACAGCCCACCTGCAGAAAATATTGTTCTCCTGCAACACATTGATCAAGTATTGCCCATCATATGGGCAAAATCTGATCTGTGAGGCCACAACAGCAATGCTCCATCCTCAGCACATTTGCTTACAGATCTATTCTGACAGATAGCAGATAATTTCTGAGTTATTAAATAATGCTCTACTGCATTTATGTTTAATATGCCTTATACAAGTCTACACATATTTCAAAAAAGGACCTTAAGATATGTCAAGATAGGGCACTATTAGTCTTCTCATTTCCCAAACTGGGAAGCCTATTACACAGAAAGGGGAAGCAGGCTTCCCTTGAAATGACAACTGCTCAGAGGCAAAACTACGAAAAAAAAGCCAATCTCCTGACTCTTGATTAATGGCTGTACTCACTAGACAGCGTGACCTTTAGACCCTTCCAAGAAGTATCCATCTGTGGTAAAGAATTTAGGGAAATGAAAGGACATTTCTGCATCAAAGGGTTCCTTTCAGCACTGATTGAAACAGAAAATATGCCACTGCTTTGACATAAAACACTGGGAGAGAGAAAGGGCCCACCTTGCAATCTGTTTATTTGCATATACAGGTCTGGAAGGGAAAATTCTCCCCTCTCTGTGTGCTGGACCTTCTTGAAAGGTTAATGATCATGTCCATGTAGAAGTTCAACTTCATGAAATGTTTCTCTGAGCCAATCTTTGACTGAAGTGCTTTCACAGAACACCCTACATTATGAATGCCATTTCACAGGCAGCTGCAATTAAACAGCATTGACTTCAGGTTTCAAGCATGTTATCATGGGAAAGAAACAGCCTATTTTCGGAAACAAGCAAAAGAGCTTAAAAATCACAGGTGGAAAAAGAATAGACTGAGACATAACTAAAAAATTACAAATACTGTAGTGAATGATTTGTTACACAGTAAAAACGAAAAGTTTTCCTTTATGCTTAAATGAGCAGGCAGCACTGGAAGCAAAGAATACATTTTTCCCACCTACAATACCAGATTTGCTGTCACATGGTGCCAGGGAGGCTAGACACAGACAGACTCCAAAGAGGATTAAACAAATCAGTGGGGGTCAGATCCATTAGCAATTATGAAGCAGGATGGCCTCAAATCCAGCTTTGGCTAAGCACAGTCCTTAACAGCTGACTGTCCAGAGAAGGAGAGACCCTTCCACACCCACCTTTTCTCTTGTCATTTTGCTCTCACCATCTGCTATAGGAGCCCGGATTTAGAGCGAGGCACAAAAGATGGCTATTTTTGTTTCCACGGAACGGCCAAGGCTTTTCAGAACCGCCAGAAATCCTGGGATAAGGGATAGGGAACCGAACAGGAACTCGGCAGGCGTGAGCCTGGAGCGCCCTCTGGGGGTAGCAGGCGGCTGTGCCGTGTGTGCCATACCCCTCCCTCCGAACGGGCCTGGACCGAGCCAAAACTGTCCCTAAGGAAGCCACGGGGAGCATCGGAGAGCCTGGACACAAAAGGATGACATATCCATGGCTAGCTGAATTCTCCTCCTATTTGTCCTATTTCTCCCAAAGCAAGGCCTTCTTAAAGTTTTAGAAGTTAAAAAGAATACTTGTTTTGGGAAAAGGTCTTTCTTCTCCATTAACAGTGTTGAGACAGAGATGCCTTGACATTACAATAATCACCTAACAAAGATAATTCACTTTGCACACCCCATAACTTTGGTCCAAACATTCCCCAGTGCAGAAGCCTGGCTCTGGTGCGACAGGAGCAAAGCTGGGAGGATGCTGAGTTCCATAGGCCCTCACAAACCCACTCAGCACTCGCAGCAGCCAGTTCAAAGCTTTCCTCCCAGCAGGTCAGACCTTGAACAGGACCTGCTCTTTCCCTCCTTTTGGCTGCCTGTCCCCTCCCCAGCCAGATTCCCATGGAACAGAAGAACAAAGCCACATGTGCTGCAAAAATATTCCCAGAGGGAGAGAACAGGAGAAGGCTCAGCTACCAGAGAGAACTGAATAGATGACATGGGGGCAAATTGCACACAGAACAGAATTAAGCAGACAAGGGAGCTTCTCTCTCTGCGTGTGTCTCTGTCCCCAGGCCTGAAACAATGTTTGTGGTTTGGGTCACGCTGTGTTCAATTTCATGCCATTACCAAGGCCCTGGGAGCAAGAGTCATAACCGTTCTGTTGCAGCCAGAGAACAACATGTGTGTCATCAACATGGCTCCCCTTCTTCCCAGACTCAAATCAACACACAGGAGCACCTGCAGAAGCTACATACAGAAAATTAGGAAGAAAATGTTGAAACTGCCTGTGTATCTGCACTGATGAGTCAGTTTAGGGAGTCATTTTCTCAGCCAGAAACAAGACACGTGCCTTGTGTGTGCAGTCACAGATAAACTTGAGCCTGGGATAACACTGCTTCCTGAAGAACAAGGATTATTTACAGATATTAGCTGGTGAAAAGGTTCAGCACTACTGGTTTTAAGAACACTGCAGACAAAGACTAAACAAAAGGAAAGCAACAGATGCAATGAACATTAACATTTCTAAAAGCAGGTATTTCCACTGCAGTTTTCAGGTCTTCTGAAAAAAATTACTCTGATGAAAGAAGACATAGACAAAGCCCAACCCAAACACATCACACAAAGTCAGAGATTAACAGCCTTTCCTTCCAGCAGAAGGAAAGGATCTGGATCCAGGTTACACACAGGACACAGCTCCTGAAAGTAGCACCAAGTCTAGAGCCATGTTCTGCCAGGTGCTGCTTGAATAGCTGGATTTTGTCCCCCATGGCTCTCCTGTCACAGGAACCTCCCCAGCACATCACATGCAAACTCTCCATTGCCCACAGAGCTCCATTCCTGAATTATTATCATAAACTTCTGGTCTTTTTAATAAATGTGCTGAAAATGTGCCTTCATAGTAAGCTAAATAACACAACAAATAAAGTTTTGCTAGAGACAAGGTTTGGGTTAAGCTGTTTACACTCCATTTTTGCACCAGGCTATGTTAAGTAGTTTCAAACACAGCACTGCACTCCAGTTTGGGCCAGCAGAGATGCTTTTACCAAAATCAGGCATGTGGGCTCAATTAACAACATTCTCAAGTATTGGCCAGCCCAGCTTCCACTCCACACAATAGGTCTTTGTTTTGAGCCTGGCACTGCATGGGGACAACCAGAGCACTGCTCCAGAGGAGGCCTCACCAGCAGATACTCTGACTTGCAGAACATAGAAATGCTCCCTGATTTCAATGCTCCCACTGCATCCATGAACTAATTGGGATTTGAAAGTTGGAAATACCTTTTTGAATCATTCAGAGCAGAAATACTGTTGACAATAACAAAGCCAACCATCACTGGCTCCAACTGGCAAAACTACTCCTTGGAGCTCCATCTTCAAACTCAATCACCACAGAGTGATCAACCCAGACCAGGCAGAGAGCTCCCAACTGCTCTGGACACAAGTGTCAGCACCATGACTTAGGGCCCAGCAGGTTTTCCATGAGGAGCTGCTGATGCCCCACACCAAACCAAGACTCTGGTTCTAAGTATTCTTCTCCTCTCTGACTTGAGAGGATGTCTATGTTGTAACTGTGCTGATTCCCACTAAATGCTCTGGAATCCCCTCATGGAATCCTCATGGATTTCAGTAGCACCCTTTTCCTCAAAGGGCACAACAGAAGCACAGGTTGTCTTTGTCCTTTAATTTTTGTTTAACTGTTGCACATTACAACAGGCAAACTATTGAAGAAATGACTACTAGATTGAAACAGGTTTAAGCTTTTGGGACCCATAAATGGACAAGGTAAGAAACCCATTTCATCTCCAAAAATTAACACAGTCTCCAAAAGAAAACAAATTCCCAAAAGGTAAAAAACCCCAAACCAATCCAAAATAAAAACAAACAAAAACCCCACCTCACAAATCCTAAACCCTCCTGAGGACTAGTAGGCAAAAAGTTTCCTTGCTAGGATGGCCCATTTGCTGAAAGTGAAAGCTAGGCTACTGTCAGGGCAAGTGTCACCATGTAGATCTTAAGCAGTAGGAATGCTGGGGAACACAGAGTTTTAACTCGGTCATGTATGGCTGCCCCCAGCATTCTTGTAACTGACAGTCACAGTAAATTCCAGCCCCAGTCAGAACTTTCCTTTCAGTTCCCTGTATTTGTCCAGAAACCACCACAGAGCCATGAGACAGATGGTATGTGCCACTTTCTACCATGCAGCACATGGACACTGAGGCTCTCTGGATTCCATGACTGCTTTCCTACTACTGCAGGGTTCAGCTGGCAACCTCTGGACAAATGTTTGGATTTCTGTATGCATTAAGCCACTGGGATATAGCAGTAGATGTTTTGAACTTCTCAAGAGTCCTTAGTATAGCAAAACTAAGGAAAGCAAATTCAAATCCTTCCATCAATAGCAATTGATTTCTGTGTAATTAAAGGATACATCAGCTTGCAACATCCCTTCCTCTAAGGCAGGAGGCAAAGGTTACCAGCATCACTTCCAGATTACAGGCTTTGAATCACTCCCATTCTAAAAGAAGTGATCTGATTTCCTCATCACTGCAGCCTCACAACACACAGGATGCCTTCACAGCAATGCCCCAGTTGTATCATGTCATGAAGCTCACACATCCAAGCCCACCCCACCACACTCATACCCTCATACCTCTGTTTCAGGCCGTGGAATAAATACTGGGGGTCTCATCTTCAGGGTCAGGTCCTGGAAGTCCCACTCTCCAAGCACATACTGCACTGGCATCCTGCAGCAGGCAGAAGGAGTGGGTATGCTTTGGGATGTGCTGGGTGACCAGAGGTGCTCTCACACCATGCCCATCTCATTGAGCCACGAGCCCTGGTGAGGGCCAGCCACTGCAGGAGCAGAGTGCATGTGCATGCTGAAGGAGCTGGGGGAGCTCCCTTCCCACAGCCCAGCTTGTTACCAAGCACTGGAATTGGGAACTAGAGGCCAGTCAGCCCCACCTCAATACTGGGGAAAGTGATGGAACAAAGAGTCCTCGAGGCTGTGTCCAAACATGCCAAGTGCAGAAAGGTGACTGGGAGCAGTCAGCATGGATTTACAAAGGGGAAATCATTGCTGATAGTCACCCATGACACAATGACCAGTTTGGTGCATCAAAACCATGTCTTGACTTTCCCTAGGATTCTGACACTGTCACCCATAACATCCTCATATACAAGCTGATGCAGAACAGACTGGATAAATGAGGTGGGCTGGAAACTGACTGAACTGACAGGCTTGGAGGGCTTATTGCAGCAGCACAAGGCTCAGCTGAAGGCTGATTCCTAGGGGAGTGCCCCAGGATTAATATTCTGTAACACCTTAATGATCTGGGTGAAGGGACAGAGCACCCTTGGCATGCCTGCAGTGACAGAGAATTAATTGGGAGGAGTAGTTAACAAACCAGATGGGTGAGCAACTTTTCAGAGAGACCTCTGGAGAAATGGGCTGGCAGGAATCTCATAAAATTCAGCAAAGAGTAATACAAAATCATATACATCCATGCACCAGTACAGGCTGGGGCCTGACCAACTGCACAGTGGCCTTGCAGGTGGACAAGTTGTGCTTCTCACTTGAATCACTGTGAGAAACCACTACAGCACAGTTACTGTTATGTGAGCTGCCTTCCTTCTGCTGCCATTCTCCTGGCTGCTTTTAGGCTGAAGGAAAGCCCTCCAAAGGAACAGGTACAAGAGGATGCTCCTACCTCTGTAGCCTCTTCTGGCTCAGTTGCTGGATTTGCTCCTGCTGCAGCACTGTAAGTGGAGTGTGGAGGCTTTTGGAATCCAGGCTCTGAAACTGAAGATAAAGTCATTTTCAAACCTGTCCACCTGTGCCACTGGACAGTCCTCTGCCACCCTGCCAAGGGCATGCTCCAGGGTGACACAGGATGCTGACAAACATGATTGCCTGGGACTGCTGGAAACCAGCTGGAGAGTGATCAGAAGGATCTATCTCCATGTTTAGAAAAAAACCTTTACAACTCTTCTTCTGCTACTTTTTGGGGTTCACAAGAATAATTAAAATTAAGAATCACTTCATCAGGCAAGTCAGGGTGGATGCTTATGTTACACTTCAGTGTCTGCAAAAGACAGCATTTAAGAGCCCCCTGAGTGTTCTACTGGCAGTAATAAACTATTCCTCACCCCCTCTGCCAGCTAAGGGAGGATAAGTTGCTCTGCTCCCTCTAAATGAGAAAGAAAGGTAAGAGATTAAATCAAAATGAAAAAGTGAGAAGCATATACAGATCTTGTATTTTTCCTCTTACTTAACTGTTTTTGCTCCCAGGACAAATGACACGATATATTGACTGGATTCTTGTGCTTCAGGGATCCCATTTGTCTCAAACACCTTCTGCCAATAGTTGACCATAGCAGTGGCAGTCATGAGCCCAGGTCCTGCACTGCAGCTCTGCCTCAGAAATAACTGCTTTGGACTGAGTACAGCACCTTTACTTGGAGTCCCACGGCCTGGCACAAGCTGAGCTGGCAGGCTCAACAACTTCCTGATCAGTAGGTGGGTGAGGCATCTCATTGTGGTGAAGTTTCTGCCTTCCACACGTGTTCCTCGTTGCCACCTACTGATCTGTCAGTGCTGAGATCCACCTGGTGTTACCACAAGTCACTGGCTACGCACCAGCTGACCACAGTCAGTGGGTTCTCCACAGGACAGCATCTGCAGCTCTTCTAGGCTAGAAAACAAGGTAAGAGAAGAGTGTGAATTCCTCAGGCTATTAAACAACAGGTTCCCCTGTGACAGAATGCAGACTGCTTGCCCTAATCCCAGCCCACAAGCACAAAACCAATTACTCACATCATACCAGTAACAAAGGACTGCTCCCAAGAGATTCATGTGACAGCCAACCAGCTAAGCCACTGCAACTCTCTTCTTCCCAGAGCAGCTCAACTGCAGAGCTCAGAGGCCAGTCCATGCCCATGGCAGGGCAGACACACAGGCACAGCTCTCCTGCCTGCCCTTGGTCCCAGAAAGCCACTGACACAACAACCTTCAGTTCCAGCCCTTGGTGCTCCACCCCACAGGTGGGCCACCCTGCTTTCCACGTAGGAAGATCTGCAGTCTCTCCTAGATTATTTCTTTTATTCTCTCTGTTCATAAACCACAAGTTGGAGGTTGGCATGAATGCCCACAGAAGACCTGGACTTCAAGGATCAAGGGTCTTTCACCATACCCAGAGGGCAAACAAGGGGGCACAGAGCCAGCACTGAACTGCTAAGAGCAGAGGAAGGAGAAAACCTCACAACATACTAGAGGGAAGAGAAACACTTGAAAGGCCAAAAAGGACAAACCCTGCTAGAGGGAAGTTAGTCTCTTAAAGGAGAGAAGAGGCAGAGCCAGACAGAGAGAATAAAAACAAAGATGACTGCAGGAGACAAAGGAAATGAAACTTTACAGAACAGCTGCTGCATATCACACTTCGAACTCTGTGAGACAAACAGAACAACAACCACATTTTCCTGCTGTGATCCATGAGAAATGAGGGCCCCTCTCCTTTTTGACTCATAGTCCCTGGAGCAACTATGGGTTTCCCTGAGCACTCATCGCCATTCCTCTATTGATGGCTGCTTTTCAACACTGTGTCAGAGAGGCCACAACCTCCTCCACTCCAATTTCTCAAAAAAAACCACCACACAAACAACTAAATACCTCTCCTGAGGAGCTGGCAGCTGCCTCCAAGGAATGCTGCTGCAGGGAGAGCTGAGACCAACTTGGCACCAGCCTGGCAGATGCTGGCAGCACAGTCCTGCTCCTGCTGCACAGGGACACTCTGGAACAGTCAGGCCTCCACTGCCCTCCTTTGTAAAATCAAACACAGCCCGGGAAAGCAGCAGAAAGAATACCCTGCAGCATAGATCTCCAGATCATCTTACCTGCTACTTCCTGGCAAAGGGGTGGATGCTCTAAGACCCCAAGGATCCCCTTTTTACCATCTGCATTACTCTCAGCAAACAGCCCCCATGAAAACTTGCCTTTTATGTAAAGCGTGTCAGCTGCAGCATTTATTTGGGAAGCTTCCCACTCCAAGGTCCTGCTTCCTGCAACAAGAGAAACACTAAAATACTAGAATATTAACAGACATTAGCATTCTAAGAGAGGCAGGGAAGACTTTAATTGGCTGTGGTTGAAACAATATGCACAGAATTGCTGCGGTTAGAAGGGACCTTTGGAGATCATCAAATCCGGTTTTCCAGCCAAGGAAGGTGACACAGGAACATGGCCACACAGGTTTAGCGTATCTTCAGAGAGGGAGACTCCTGGAGCCCCCGGAGCAGCCTATTCCAGTGCCCTGCCACCCTCAGTGTACATAAGTTCTTCCTAATGTTGAGGTGAAACTTGTGTTTTACTTCATGGCCATTACTCCTCATCCTGTTGCTGACATCACCCTCCTGACAACCTCCTTTGAGGTACTGATATGCATTAATGAGATCCTCTCTCAGGTTTCTCTGGACTAAACAGGCGTAACTCCCGCAGTCTCTCCTCATAAAACACACAATCCAGACCCTTCATTTTTGTGGCCTCTGCTGAACCCTCTCCAGTGGCTCCTTGTCTTGTCTCTTAATAAAGGACACTAGCTACTGACGTGAAGTCCCTGCATGCTACTTGGCAAATACCTGTCTGCACACAGCTAGGAAGGAGAGTTCCTTTCCCCTCTGCAGTTCTGCTGTTTGGTCCTTTCAGCCCCAGCTCGCACTCCCTGCAGCCTCGTAGGTGCTCAGGTGGCTGTGGAAAGGCCCGGCCACTCGCACTCTCGGCCCTGCCCCACTCACAGGCTTGAGTAAAGGCTGCAGCTCGCACGGCCCAAGACTGCCAGAGTCCAGCGGAGCCAGCGCCTCACAGCCCCGCGGCCACACCGGGGAGGGCAGCCAGGAACCGCCGACCCGCGGCGGTGAACGAGCCGTACGAGCAGTGCCGGGACCGGAGGCGGCTCCTCTTGCAACCTCTCAGCTTTCACTGCACACGCAACACCGTGAGGACGGCCGGGGGCTCCCTTCGCCTGAGGGACGAGAGTGGGCCCGGGGCTGCTCTGAGGCGAGCGCGCGCACAGCGATGCCTCACCTCATGGCTCCCGGCACGGCCGGGGGCACACCCTGCTGCCTCGGGGGCCGGAAGCCCGACCGGCTCCCAGTGGAGCTGGGGGTACAGCCGGCTGCCTCGGGGGCCGAAAGCCCGACCGGCTCCCAGTGGAACTGGGGGCACAGCCGGCTCCCTCGGGGGCCTGAGCCACGGGCAGCCGCCTCCCGTCCCGCCGCAGGGCCGCGCGCCGCCGCCGCGCGCATGAGTGGCAGCCGCGCCGACCAATCGTGAGCCGAGCCCTGAGGGCGCCGACCAATGACCTGTGGCAGCGTGCGGCNGCCGCGGGGGTGTCCGGTTGCTCCGTCCCGTCCTGTCCCTCCCGCGGGCACTGCGGGGCTGCCGCGGCCTCTCGAGCGGGCGGGCGGGCCCGGCGGAGCGGTGGCAGCGCCGCGCGGGGAGCCGGCTGTGAGCTCACGGCTGAGCCAGCGCCGTCTGGGCAGCGGGAAGGGCCCCGTACCCCGTTGTCCGCCTGGAAACTTCTCAGCATGGGGAAGGAAGGGCCGCCCGCAGGGGGGGAGCCCCCGGGCAGCGGGGGGGCGGCACTGCCCGCACGGGGACGGCGCGGTCGCTGCTATTGCAGCGCGGGTCAGAGCGGGCTCAGAGAAGCGGGGACTTTGCTGGGGAGGGTTCCCGCGCCTGGGCCAGGGTGGGATGGGACTGTGCCCCTCTCGGACAGCGGGAGGATACAGCCGGGGAGCTCCAGGGCATCGGGCATACACGGTCAGGGCTTCACCGCTGCCCTGGAGTCTGGTCAGCTCTGAAGAAGAGGTGCGGGAAGCCAGAAGTTCACCCACTGGGAAGCCACAGCCCGTTGCCAGCAGCAACAAAGTGCCGCTTGCATTGCTGAGTTACTAGAGATACTTCATCTTGGTGAAGTAATGCAGAAACTATACTTATTATTCTTCAGAGACCCTCTGACCCCTCTTCATCCCTGTGACACAGATCTCTGTTCCTGCCACACCCAAAATGAAACAGCAACACGGAAAGATTAAAACCAAAACTTCAAAAAAGGCTCAGGGTGGGGTTCAAACAATTTTCTGCATCTCAGAAGTGAGCAGCACCTGTCAGAGATCCGTTTGGAAATGCTGGCTTGGGAGAGAAACAAACGTGTTCTCCTTATTCACAGACCCAGCAGAGCCCAGCACAGAGTAGCCCTGGCTGTGCAGGGAGCTCTCTTGGTGCAGGCAGTGGAACAATGCCAGCTGGCAGCAGCTGAGGATCTGCTTCCTCTTCTGTTCTATTTGTGCATGGACTGTGCTGGAACCTGCCAGTGATAGGTAGTAGCTGTCCCCGGCCCTACAGCTGCCATCAGAGGCTTGGAGTGTGCCCGGCCTGCAGATCAAACTTCCAGCACCAGGATGACAACTGGGAAAGGAAGGTGGTGGGAAAGATGATCCACCCCAGCTCTGCTGTGTAAGCTGAGGGCCCTGGGCCATCCTTGCACTCAGCCTCCGTATCTGACTGTCTGCAGCCTGGACCAGGAGGAGCTGGGGAGCAGAAACAGCCCTATTGGACCTGGAAGTGATTGTCTAAGCCAGATCAGAAACTTTTGACACAGGTCTATTTCTAGAGCTAGGTCTGCGGGCATGGGAATCCTTCAGCATAAACAGGACACCAAGAGCAAAATAAAAGAGCTTCCATTCTCCTTTGACCAGATTTTCAGCTGGCTCATTTTAACCCAGCCCTTTTTGGTTTTTCAGGACTGACACCCCATTCAGCTGAAGGCCTAACCAGTTTTGTTTCCAGAATTTAGGAGCTGTTCAAGATCTGAGCCATACTTTGCAAAGCCCATAGGCCTGTTTCACTCCTTTCACTTAGGCTTTTCTTCCACTTTTTATTTCCTTCGTAGTGGCTTTTTAAAAAATGGGTATTATCATAATGGAAAGTTTCCCTGAATAGCACAAATTGATGGATTCTGCCTGAGCAGCTGCTCGATCTGCTCAATCATTCTTTCCCTGCTGGGCTGTCACTGCTGCTGTTGCTGTTATTGTGACACTGATTTCAAATTTGCCATCTTTGTGCCCAAGTGTCCACTGCACCTGAGCTCTGCTGTGGTCAGTAATGGCTGCAGAAGTCCAGGTGCCCTGTGGTTTAAGCAGAGTGCAGGGCTTAATGTTCAGTGAAGGGCACAGTCCCCTTCAGCTGCAATGAACTCGTGACCCAGCACAATGTTAGGAGAGACCAGAGCAGAACCATTACTTTTCACATTTTTCTGGAAACTCCAGGGAGTTTGACAGCTCCCACAGTCTCCCAGGCAATTCAGAATTCCCCTTTGCTTCACAAAGTTGTTTCCAGGGGTCTGAGATAGACCCTGCATGTGTGGCAAGGCATTTACCTGCTCAGGGAGCTGCAGGACAAGGCGAGGTGACTACTCCAGCTGAATGAGCACAGCCCAGCCTGGAGTAAAGGTTTCCCTGCTCCAGTTCTTAGTGGCAGACGTTGATCACGCTGCTTCCTACAGTTGTGGACAGCAGCAAGGCACCACAGCATGGGAACTGCTCGGCAGCCTTGCCTGGAATGGAACAGAGTGGAGCAGAACAATGGCTTGTTTCTCTTTGCAGGCACATCTTTTTCTCTTCAAAGCTCACTAACCCCTCTGTCTCAGCTGTATTCCAGCCCAGAGATGTAATGTCTGCTAAACTGCAGGGAAATTACCTGCTACAGAAATTACTGCTACAGAAGTTCTAGGGTCAGCTCAGCTACAGAGGTAGCTGTGTTTTCAGGGAAGCTGCTGATGATCTAAAGTTACATACACTGCTTTTACAAACAAAGTGTGCAAATACTTTCCATAAGCTCATCCCATGGTGTTTTGCAACTCTTGATTATTTGCACAATAGGAGTATGAAGCAATTAAAGTTCTCAGCATGAACAGGTCTATCAAATTTCACAACTACAATCCAAAATTGGACTAATTTTAAAATTAATATTGATAATTGCCAGTGCATGACTAAGCTTGAGTGGGCGCTTTCATGGGGGATTGAGAAATACTTGGTGTCTTTTGATGGAGGACTGATGCAACCCACCCTTTCCAGAGCACATGGGATGAGCAGCAGTGGGGCAATGGATAGTGCCTCACCACAACAGGGAACTCCTACTTTGGAGTCAATAAAAAGCATCCTGAGATATGGATGCCTCACAGCTGAATGTCATTTTATTGGGTATGTTCCCACTCATCTGATAAGGGGATCAATGTAAGTTTCCAAAAATTAAAGGAAGAGACAGAAGCAGGAAAATGCTCTCTCCTGGGGCAGATAGAGACCACCTGGTTCAGCCTGGGGCACACCAGAGACAAGGGCTTTGAGATTGTTCCCACACAGAGCTCCAAGTTACTGCAAGGAGGCAGAGCTGGAGTAGTGAGGGGAGAGTTACCATTAACTCCAAGTGAATCAGGCATGACTTTGGGGGCTCTCAGTACACTGGAAAACAATTTTCTTATTTTGAGCGGGCATTCCAAAACTTCTGGTGAATTGGGAAACTGTGGGAAAAGTTGTGCCTGTCTCCAAGAGCTCTGCACTGTTCACTGTTCCTTTGTTCTCATTCTCTGCTAGGCCAAGTCCAGGGTGGTTCCTACCCCGAAGAAAACCCATCAGTGGTGATGCTGCAGGAGGTCTCACGTGAGGGGCCTCGATTGGAAGGGCAGCTCTGCACTTCTGTAGCTGATGAGAGAGGACAACAGCTTGGTAACAGGAGCTACCAAGAGCTGGCAGGATGAGTTACAGCTCACCCTCTGTGCATGACTTGCATCCCAGCACCCTCACCACAGCCGAGCCAGACCTAGGGACAACTCTGGATGTGACTGTTCCACAAACACCCACCATAAGCCCTGAGACTACCAGTTTCAACAGCACCAAAATCCCAGATGTGGCCAGCACTGGACCTGGCATGAGCACCATGCTGCTTTCCTTTGGGATCATTACTGTGATTGGCTTGGCTGTAGCAATGGTAAGAGAGCCCAGCTAAATATTCCAGTCTCTTGGGGGTGGAGGGTGGCTAGAGGTTCTAGGACTGATTTGCACTGAATAATTTATTTGCATTCTATTAAAGTCTCACCCAGAACTGCTGGGAACTGATAGTTCCTGAGATTCCTTTCCTTTTAAGGCCTTTATCAAGTGCTCCAGTATTTCTGCAGTCTCCCTGAGGTCTGGTCCAAATGGGATGCTCAGCAGGCCTAGGAGCAGCCATATGTAATATCAGTATTTATTTCTAATAGCAATAGGAAATAGAGTTAAAATGAAAAAAAGCACATTCTGTTCTGACTTGTTACCTGGAACATCTGCATTGATTTAAACCTTCTCTTGGGCCCCACAAGAAAGTTTATCCATATTAACTTTTCATGCAGACTGTTGAAACCATGTTAGTCCCCTGCTGTGGACTATGGGGTAATTCCTTTTGAATTAAAGTGGCCTGAATCCATCTCAGCAAGACTTACCCTGGACTGCATTTCCAAGGTTCTGCATGCTGGGTATCAGTCCTTGATGATTTGGTGTGTCACTAACCTTGCCATTAATGCTGTGGGCAGAAGCTTTCAGGAACCCTAGTTCTGGGCCCACTATGGGCAGTGCAAGGGCTCAGCTCTCCTTTTATGTAACCAGATCATTTCCCTGCCAACAGAGAACAGAAGGTAGCAGCAAGCTCCCATTCCTTGTACAAGGAAGGGCTTCACTAATACAGCCACCAGAGGAGCCTACTGCAAAATTTCATTGCAGGCCCCAGGAGGAGTTTTTCCAAAAGCCCCTAAGAAAACCTGGAAACGGTCAAAAGTTCCCAAGAGCAGCATCCAGCGTTCGTAGTTCTCAGAACAAGGCTGTGGAGGCCCAAAGCCTCCCTTTCTTCCCAGCACAGGCTGACAGAGGCAAGTCCCTGAGCATGCCCTCCCTCTTTGCTTCTTCCCTTTGTACTGGGGAGGGGGTAGCAGCACTTCTGCGCTGTAGGAAATTTACACATAAAAACCACAAAGGGAAGCTTTTGCATCCACTCTTGAATTGCAACATATGTCCTGCAGCCACAGAAATGTGCTGAGCTACACCTGATAATACACCTAATAATACACCTAATACTCTTACTCCTACTAACACACCTAATGACAGGCCACTGAGCACTTAGTGTCAGACGTGATGTGTGCTGCCAAGCTCACAGTGATGCATATGAAGTGTCATTTTCATTGTCACTTCTCCCTTCCCCCACTTGGGTGCACAGTGACACCAACCTTCTCCTACCTCTTTCCTGTGTTCCCAAAATTCCTCTTCTCAGCTATTCCCCATCCTGCTGGGACTGCTGTAATGATGCTTCTTTTTTTTCCTTCAGGTTCTGTATATCAGGAAGAGGAAGAGGTAAGTGCTTCAAAATGCAGAGTGAGCTCAGAAGGAGATGGGGAGAGTAAGCAATGGCTGTGTGAGGTTGGGACACTGCACATCCCTCTGATACCAGAGTGTCAAAGACTCCTCCATGGCTTTGGAAGGAGAGTAAGGCTGAGCAGGAGGAGGTCAGGGATCCTGCAAACTCATCACATTTCTTCACCTATGAGATGCATCAAAACAGATGAGATGGTTATAGGCATATAAAGCTGGGAACACCATCATGAAAGTTGTGGATCTCAGGTTTCAGCCATTCCCAGATTCCTGTGTTTTCTAGCAGCCCAGGCAGTGACAGCAACTGGCAGCAGCACAGTGCAGAGGTGCAGCTTCAGCCCAGGAGTTAATGTCTTAATTTCCTTGCTAAGCTCAGGAGAGCAGCACGCAGGGGCAATCATGTCTTGATTCTTCATCTCACAGCAGGGACTGTGGTGAAGATCCATAAGCTCTGGTACCTTCTTGGGTCAGGCCTAGCCAGGCCATGGCTTCCAGAAGGTGCTGCTGCCCACTGTAAAATTTCTTAGCCCAGTCCCAAAGCCCAGGTCTGGGTGCTCTGCAGGAGCAGCCAAGGCTTGGCCTGTAAAAGTAGCACGGCTGGAGATAATGGTTGTGCTGGCAAACCCATAGAGAAGCAGGGGAGGAATGTGTCATCCTAACACGTGCCAAAATAGATATTTGTGGTGACACTGCCAGTAACTGCTTATGTGTTTCCTTCTACTCCAAAACTCAGCTATAGCCAAAGGCAGGACTCACTGTTTTCCCAGGAGCCACCTCATCCATCATCCATCTCTGAGGAGACCCTTTGAGTAATAATTCATAGCTCTGTCTCTTGGAGCAATGATACAAGAGTAGGAACAATGTCCACAGGCATTCTCACAGCCCCCTGTGAGAATCTCTCCTATTTTCTATTTATTGTTTATTATTTTCTATTTAATTTTGTGTACTTCAGTCCCAGAGTTGAAGTGCTCTCAGGCCACTTGAGCTTGAAGTGAACTGCTGCAGACTGTGACATGGCAGGCCGAGCCGCTGTGGGCAGGGGGACAGGGGGAGAAGTCACAAAATTGCCAAGTCAGTATGTTCCACTGTTTCTTTTGTCCCTCCACATAAAGCCTAATCTTTTAAGGTCCACAAGAACTTAAATCCTGATTCCTCAGTGTGTAAATGCCTGCCAACATAGATTAGTGATGGCAGTTAATCCCTGTAACTGCACTCTGGGCGTCTTCCACTCCTGCCAGCTGTGTGTAGTAGGTTCTTTGTCTCAGCCAGCAAGAGCCACAGGAGCAGAATCCCTGTGCAGCAGGAGAAGCAGCTTGCAGAAAGCCTCAGCAGTGGGGTGGGGAAGCAGGTGAGCCCTGTCCTTCTCAACCCTTTCCCTCCCCTCCCATGGGCAGGTTGGAGAAGCTGCGGCACCAGCTCATGCCCATGTACAACTTTGATCCCACCGAGGAACAGGATGAGCTGGAGCAGGAGCTGCTGGAACATGGGCGAGATGCAGCATCTTCCCAGGCATCACAGAGCAAGGTAGGCAGCAACCAGCACGAGTGTCACTGCAGCCACTGCTGCCTGCACTGCTTTCTCACATGGCCAAGCCATTTTGTAGGGCTGCAGGGTAGGGGAGCCACATGAGGCCTCAGGAGGACTTCACCATCTCTGCCAGCCCCGCAGAGAGAGACTTGAGCATTCTGGAGTGCTTAGGGTGGACTGAAGAGTTAGGCAGGTCTTTGACAGGAGGCTCTTTCCTGCCCAGTGTAACAAGAGGTAGGAGAAATTGGAAAGAAGGGCTTCTCACCATTGTTTGGGTCCAGCTTCACAGTGTTGTCTGTTCCCTTTGTCACCATCAGCACACAAAATGTATTTTTAAAAGAACCAGCAGGGATGGTTGGACCATGTGTTTCTTACCCAGTGACTATCCTTGGAGCAGACATACCTTTCCTTTAAATGCATTCCTCTCCAGCTGCTCTGTGTTGGCCATGTCATCCCCTGCTTTTCCTGTCCAGGAACAGTAGTTCTCCCAAACAGTTCTCAGTTTCCTCATACTTTATACCTACAGAAAATCTGTAGCAAGCTTGGTGTGGGCAGAAAAGGGAAGAGGAAATAATAAATACAACAGGAATTATAAAATACTTACCTTGAGACATTCTCAGCCTGCTAAAGAGCACAAAGGAGATGTGTTGGAATATGAAAGATAATCAACATACGGAATATACTAGTTTGGAAAAGCAGGAAATGTGATGTATAAAAGCAAAGGATCTTGTCCTCTGAGTAGCACATTCTAGGACAACATCAGATCCCTCTATTAGTTCACATAGGAAGCTTACCTGGAGGTAGTAGAGGAGGGAAATTATAAGGACAGAGTTAACCTCAGCACAGTAAAAGCAGAATCATCCCCTCCAGGGACTGGCCAGCAGGATACCTCAGATCCCTCTTGCTAATGCTTGAGAATTACAAGAGTTTAAAGATTCAATTTAAAAAGAGAGGGAGAGCCTAAAACAACAGCTCAAGTTCAAGCAATGGCACATTTCCAAGCTTTCTTGATATCTCAAGCCTTTTCATGCTGCTTTGTATATATAAATAGTGAGACCCAGTAATCCAATGATGTGGGATTTTCAACTGGCATGACTTACTCTCCAGCCTGTTGTATTTTCCTGTCACAGCCTTGTTAATGCCTTGTTAGCCAGGCAGCCTCCCCTGGAAGGGGTGAATGCAGTTCCAAGCATGCAGCCTGTGCCCAAGCATAGCCCTGAGCCAAGCAGTGCTGGCTCTCAGCTCTCCTGCTCCCCTGCAGGTGCTGCTGACGAGTCAGGGAGCCCTGCAGAGACCCAGCCGCCTCGTGTTCACTGACGTGGCCAACGCCATCAATGCATGACCGGGACCTGCCCTCCCTGGGATCCTGCTGAGAACAAGGAGGATGAAGCCAACAAAGCAGTGACTTCCCTCAAGCATGGCTGATCCACTGAGCCCAGCTGCTCACCTGTTGGTTTGTGTTACAGATGGGCACAGGAAGTGCCATCACTCTGGGAAGCAAACCCTTTGTAAGGGCAGCGGTGGTTTTCTGGTGTTACCACTGAAAGGTCCTGAGCTTGTTTGTGGGCTGGCACTGCCTGACACCACCTACCAAGCTTTGTGCTTAGGAACAGTGCCTGGTGTGTAGATTAACCTGTCAGAGCACAAGGCTGTGCTCTGTGGGTCAGGGAAGGAAAGAAGTGCACATTTCAGAGACCTTCTCCACTGGCTTTGTGTGCCCAGGCCCCAGGAAAGTGGTGAATGAGCCTCTGCAGTGACTACAGCTCTGGCTGATCCTGGGTGGGCACTGGTAAAGCCTCTTTGAGCCAGGAGAGCTGCCTGCCCCAGCTGAGGGGTGACCTGGGGCACAGCAGGGAGAACACAATCACAGGATTATCCCCTCGCAGGCCTGTGGCTGCTGATAAACGTGCCCAGAGTGATGTTGAAGCATGGGGAAGTCACTGGCTTTAACAAGTGAAACTTTGAACATTTGGCATCAACATCTTAACTGAGGAAGTGGCTGAATATCCCAAATTAGAGCTACTGTATAGACAGAGGGGATTTCACAGAACTAGAGGCAGGAACTGTTACTGTCTGGCTATGTGAGCCCTGCTGCTGAGCTAGGAGTAAGCGCTTGGGCCACAAAGAGGAGTTGAGCAGGACTAGGGTTCCAATACCATTTATCCCCTTCTGCTTTGGCTCAGGGAAGTTTTTGCAGTGCAGTGTTACCCAGTAGAAATGATTAAGCTTTGAAATACTGTCTTTTAAAAAAGGAAAAACATGTATTGGCTCAACAACAGCCCAATGTCTGCCCCCAGAGATGACTAACAGTTGGTTTGTACTTCCTTACCTGCCAGGACCTGCAGTCAGAGCCTTCTCTTCTTCCTGCTGAAGGGAACACAGAGCTTTGTGTTAGCCTCTGCTCAAGTTACCTGCTAGGAACAGGTAGGTGGGACTAGACAGGTAAGCCAGGGGTTCCATGTAGCCCTGAAGCATCTCTCTGCCTGTGCATCCTTCAGGGCTGCAGGAGGAAGAGAGTGGGAGCCTGTTGGCTGCAAGCCTTTTGGTGGGCACTGGCCCCAAGTGCTGCAGACCAGCACAGCAGCCAGGGACCAGCATCAGTGCCCAGCCATGCCCTGATCACCTCCTGGTCTTTGTGTGGTTACAGGCATTTGTCAAGCAGGTTTTATTCCATCCACAGCACCAGTTAAAAGGGAATCAGGGCAAGCCAAAATTTGAATGCAAAAATTTGAAAGCTTTATGCAAGGAGTTGTTTGAGATTGACAGTTTAGGTATCATGTGTTTTGTTGCAAGTTTGGACCTGACAGTTAGTTTTTGTTCTTCCAAATGTTTTCTTCCCCTGTGTGATTGTTTTTTCCATATTCATTAAATGCAGACTCTTCCTGGGCCATGCCCCTGACCCCTGCAGGGCACAGCTCCTTTCCAGCCTTCCCTCTTCCACTGACACAGCTTCCCTCAGGGCAGCTTTGCAGGGCTAAACTGCTTTAGTTTTTCGGTATCCAGCTGTCTTTTTGGAACTAGGGATTTCTGGGAGTATATTAGGGGTTGGAGTGTGGAAAACAGCCCAGTCCTCACTGCCAGGAGATCTGGCAGGAGGCACTCCCAGGCTGCTGCTGTTTGCCCCCAGGGATGCTGCTGGAAGGAAGGTGCATGGGTACAAATACTCAGTGTAATGCAGATTAGGCCCTTAGAATCTGGAGTCTGTCTGTGGCTATTCCCAGTGATCAGCTGAGAGACAAACACCTCCCAGCACACACACACACACACACACACACACACACACACACACACTTCCCAGCTGCTGCAAGTGCTCACTGATAGCAGCCACACATCTGATTTCTCCCTTCATTGCCTGTCCCCTTTCCAGGCTCTGCAGCAGCACAGGGATGAACATGGCAGTAGGGGTGTCCAGCTGTCTTAAATTGCAGCATTTTCCCCAGAACTCTTAGGACTGGAATTTCAATGGTTGTTTTAAACTCAACAAAAGGCAAGTGTGAGCTGAGCTCTTTCCTCAATGCCTCAGCCCCTTGTGTGCCCTTCTTCCAGTTCCCTGTGCTGCAGGACAACAACAAACACACCTACAGAGGAAGTCTCTTGAACCATTGTCCCTGTGATGGTAGGCTTTGTCCTGTGATGACTGCCCTTAAAGTACAGATAATAAGACTAAAAGGATATTATGGGTAATTGCTGGGCTCATACTGGAGTATTCTTTTAGTTCCATAGCGCCTCCTCTCACAGTTCTTGGATGTATAATTTAGCAGAAGCATTATGATGTAATTTAATTCAAGTGTTTCTGTGTTTTAAAGCATTGAAATATAATTAAACTATTTACATGAAAGTCCAGTGTGATTGTCTTTTTCCCCTGTCACTTGATTTTCCCACAGAAACAGCTGGAGTGTACCCCCAGTATCTGCTGGTAATTTGTGTGCAGTGAAATCCCCCGCTCTTTCAAAAACTGAACTGAATGTGAAAAACTTGGAAGGGGAAGCTGTGGGGCTCAAAGTTTAGTGTTCTACAGCACACAAACTCAGAGCTCTTCAGAAAGGCTTCCTGGAGAAGTCAAGAGGGCAGGAGCTTCCACAGCTGCCAGCCCTGGGCATCCAGAGTACAAAGCAAAATCCCAGTTTATCCTTAAACTGAATCTCTGTACAAACCAGGGATTATCAACTCACCTGCAGCTCTGCCCACACCACAGAACACAATGGCATCGTTGGTACATTCCAGATCTGCTGCTAAAATGCTCAGCATTCAAACACTTGGGAGTAGTTAGGAAGGCTGTCAGATGAACTGAAGAGGCAATGCACAGGCAGAGGATTAATTGTATGAAAAGCTAAATAGCTGTATAGCCTTTATACAATGTGGGGGAGAAAGAGACTTGACTGTGGAGACTTCTGGGTGTACAGGAGAAGCAGAACTGGCTTGTGTTCCAATCAAGACACATAAAAGGATGGAATTAGGCACCTACATTTGTACTTAGGAGCCTGTCTGGTTTTCTCCATGTGTGATTCCTCATACTCATTATTTCTTGTTCTCACATCAATCTGGGGCTGTTCCTGAATGACAAATTTTTGTTTAAAATCCCCAAAACTCCAGGTCAAGAGACACTCACCTTGTCCAGCAATGTGTGTATGTGTGCTGAGGGTGTTGCACAAGGAGGAGGCACAGCAGGAGCTTGAGAGACTTTTTTTTTTTTAATACCTTTATTTAAAACAAACTTCAAGGCTAATTTTCAAGTTGCCAACACTCTCTATGCCTTCACCAAAACCATTTATGGGAAACTTCCAAACTTTGCTAGACAACAAATCTCGCTCATCTCCTGTGGTTTAGCCAACTGTAACCTCTTTTTTTTGGCCAAGTCAGACCAAAACTGCCTGAGCTTAAAAAACACTTGATGTGTACTTGCCTATTAGAGGTAGTTTTGTCTATACAGAAAAAGTAATTAACCACATGGGAAACAAAAATGTTTATAATTTCAAGAAAGACAAGCCAAGTGATCCAGTGTGAGATCCTAGTTCCCTGAAGATGTCTGGAATTCTGCCCACCTTTCATAAGCATTGACTTCCATTCTAATTCTCTGTGTAAACATGGAAGCTGAAGTTATAGGCACACAGAAGAGCTCCTAGAAGAGTGGAATTCTGGTTTGTTCTCCTCCAGCACTTGCATTTTGATGGAAACAAGTTCTTTACTGTGGTTTTTCAGCAGAGTGGTAAGAGGTAGCAAAGACTAGATATTTTGGGTTTTTAAAAAAATTTTTAGACAAGTACTTTGCATGCACTTCCCAGAGGAATAATACTGCTGACCTAAAGCAGATGGATTTACTATCTAGGCAAGGCAGTTTGCACCACTATTCCATGCCACCAGCTGAGAAAGGACTGACTGATGTCACAGGAAAAACCTGAGACTCTTACAGATGTAATCCCTAATCCATTTAGAAGCTGAAGTTCCAGTCTCACACTGCAACAGCTATTGCTCTCAGGTAGCAGGGCTTAATTAAACAGGCAGTACAGCCTTGCAAACAGAGTACTGAACCTGCCAATTCAACTGAAAATCAGGCACAGAAGTTGGTAAAATATTATAGTCTGCTACTGGAGTGGCCTTTGAATGCAGACATGAACTGCAGCTGAACTTGTGTGTGCACTGGAGAGCTGCAAAAATTCAAGGGAGCACCAGCTGCACCTTCTCAAGTGACCATCAACAGCACAGATTCACTTGTGTCATGTCCCACCTGGAGCTATCCCCACAGCAGGACCTGGGGGTCAAACTCCAGCTTGTACCTGGCAGCACAGCTCATCCTATAGCACAGGATTAGGTCAGTCCCTAATGATCTAATCCATTTTGTCCTTGATTTCTCTGCTGTTTGGTAGTGGAGGCACAATGATTATCTGTGATGCAGTTTTCTGCTGTGACCACCAAGCTCCATACACAAGAGAGTAGCCTTAGGGCAAACCAGACACCACACAGAATTAGGACTGGGACCCTCATCACTACTAAGCAGAATAAATGGGATCAGGACTCATCAGTACTAAACTGGGTGGACTAAACAAAATGACCCAAAAGGAAAAAACCCCACCTTTCCCCCCATTATCTCTCCAATCAACCCTTATTGTTAATACTGCATACATTTTCTTGTGTTAAATAAATACTTGCCAAGGGAACAGAACTCTGATGAAAAGATAATAAATGAGTTCAATATATACAGCCATTTCAAGGGTTTCTGCTATGCACCACCATAAATTTAAAGCCAATTATGTTCTGTTTAAATATTTAACACTGTAAAGCTACCCAATTTTACATCCTGTCAGAGATAATTGAAATACCCACTTTGTCCCTTTAAAAGGCAGGCAGAACATCCAGGAGATGGAAAATACCACCAGGATTTCACTATTTGCAACTGGATATTGGAAATACCCTCAATTGCTCAGAATTTAACAAGTTCAGCTCTGACACCAAAAGCACAAATCTGCAAACAGTGTGAAACTGAGAGCAGCCAGCAATAATCTCAAACCAAGTGGCTACTGCTGTCCCCCATAACTAAACTATCAGCAGCTTTCATTTGCATAGTTGTGACACTAGAGGACCCCACACACGCATGTTAGGGACTGAATTTAAACTAATTTAAATTGAATCCCAAGGCTCTGCAAGGAAGCAACTTTTGTATAACTGGTTCTTTACAGACACTCCTTTGAAGGGATGAAATCCAGTGGCTGTGACTAAGCTTGTGAGCACTGTGCACTTGGAGCTGCTATCAAACTCAGGGGGAGAGCCACCAGGCCAGAAGAAGTTACAGGAGAAGGCCCTAAGCTAATCACATTAAGATAAACATTTCAGAATCAATCCCTAAGACATCAGGGTGCAAACTTTCCCCTAAAGCATGCAAGTTACTGGCCACTGGGGCAAGCTGGAAATGCCATGAAGGCTTTTCTTTCTGAACTAGTCAGGAAAGGACTCAAAGGCTGTCTTTCAGATGCAGTCCCTATGGGCAACACAGCAAAGTTAAACTCATGGCACTGCTCACTGCTCCATCAGTCTGCCAGAGGTGATACAGCAGACAAGCTCAGCCATTAGCTGTGTAAATAGATTTCCTTTCCTGTATCTGTATTGCTGAGTCAACTTCTGTTGAAATACTGCTCTCTGTGGCAGGGCAATGCACCACGTTATCCAAGTATTTTAAAGAGAAATTATTATACTCACAAAAGATTTACTACAAACTGTAAAAGGCAACTCTCCAACAAGGCATTTGCCATTTCCTCCTCTAAACCCTTGTTTGGATGTTTGGGGTAAGCAAGTCCACAGTCAACAGGAGAGAACTTGCCTAAAATCATCACAAATGAAGAATTTGAAATACAACATTGAAAGTCCTGTTTGCTTTCCAGTCCTCTGGCTTTAGCAAGACATGAACAGGTGGGGCTCTACTGAGCTGCAGCAGGGATGTTATTCAATCTCCTAAAACCAGTGGTTTTGCTGGACCTGGAACCATCTTTTCCAGTGATGCCTAAAGGAAAGATCACAGGAGAGAGAAGGTTAGAGCTCTGGCTCCAGGAGCCCTGCTGCCCAATACCCCTTACAGAGCCAGTGCAAGGTTGAGAGGTGACAAGGATCTCCCCAACAACCAAAGGTCTTCACAACAACATTCCCATTGCTCTTGGCTAAATGGAGCAATCCAGGCTAAGTGAAGCTCCTAACACAAATGGCTTCCCTGGCAGCAGGGCTCAGCATGAAGCTACTGAGGGCCCAGAAGTGACAGTCTGTGTCAAACTGTCTGGTTTCTGCTCTGCAAACATTCATCAACCAACTCTGATGACAGCAATTACGTATTTCCTCGAGTCCTCATGAGACACCAAGTAACCAAAGTGGCCACCTAATATTTAACACCAGGGAAGTAGATGTGCAGAATGTCTGGAAATGGTGTGAGTGAGGAATGGTTCTGGCTACACAGACTTGCTGAGATCTGTGCCTCATCCCTGGCTTTCAGGAGAGCTGAGGTGGCCATTGGGGCAGCAGAGGAAAGTGAGACAAGGTTTGTATAAAAAAGAATGCAGGGATGGTAAAAAGACAAAAACGGAGCAAGATCCCAAGGCTGCTTCTGGGCTTTGCACTGGCTCTTGGAAATTTGACCATAAAGCAACCTCTTTCCCCCTCACACCTACAGTCCATTAGCCAAGAACAGTTATTCAGATAAATCACATCTGCCACTGTGGCTGAGGAGCCTATGAAATGAGATTCATCAATCCTTCAGTAATGGTATTCACAGAAAAAAAACCCTAAATGCTTCTTGACACAGAAAAACAGAAATGTTAATGCTGGAGTTGTGGCTGGCAGCATCTACAGGTAGCAGCACAACAGAGCCTGATCCATTAACAAACTCCTGCCTGCTCTTGGATAACCTGGATTCCCCTACAACCAGTGTCTTGGGAAAACCACAACTAGGTTCCCAGGCAAAGGCCATGGGAAAAAAACCCAGCTGGCTTTAAAGCAGCTCTCTGCCTCAGTGGAGGCTTGCAAATCTTGCATATTTCTGCATTTAGTTCTTGATTTTCTCCATAACACACTGAGAGACAGAGAATCAGTGTTTATTTCAGCAATTCATCTGAATGCTGCAGACACCAAGCCCACGGCAGATCTCTTTCCCACTCGGAGCTGTGCAGTGTACAACCTGCAGGATGCCCCATCCCCTCCCTGGTGCAGCACCTCAAAAATCCTCCCCTGGAAGGAAAAAGCCCCAAACACTAAAGCCCTCAGTGACCAAAGCTCTGGCTGTGTCTATAGCAGAAGATCATAATGAGATCACAGACTTCTAATAACTCTCAGAGCAGTAGCCTCCTGCATGAGTAGCACAAAAACTTGCAGGCATATAATACCTCAGGTTAAACCCAGATCCAAAGAATGGGTTAATCCAGAAACTACCTGTCTGCAAGCAGATACAGCTGCACTGTGCTTGCAAACAAGCCCCAGGATTTAGTTTCTACTAAGTCAGAAGAGCATGCTTCCCCTTTCCAGTCACAAGTTTTAAGCCGGGATTACCACTCCATCTCAAGCTCCTGAGCAAATAACAAGAACTTTTCCAGAGGATTGCCTGGTTTCACACTGTACACACTGATCCCCACTGACTTCCTGGCGCTGTTTTTGTTCCCAGAGAAGTGCAGACGTTCCCCAAGAGCAGAAGTCCCCTGTCCCTGCCGGGCAGGGCGACACAGCGGATGGGGCTCTCTCACTATCGCGTTCTGCACGGCATCTCCAGCGACCGCAGCATCCGCTGGTCCTGCCCCAGCCCAGCTGCTGCTCCCCCGCTGCAGCAGCAGGGACACGGATTCCTCTGTCACTGCCCCGGGCCCCACTCAAACTGAAAGGAAGAAGCAAGCAGCGGCACTGGCTGTGGTTTGGGGCGATGTTTAACTGTACCAGAGGCGGCAGCCGGGCCGGAGGTGAGCTCATTCCCTGCCAGCTGCGGCTCCGCTGATGTCAGCACGCAGCTCCGTGGCAGGAAGCGATACGGGAGCAGGAGCCCCAGAGGAAACTGAATTCAGCAGCTGAGGTTAACTCCTCTGGCATTTATCATGCGGCATTTCCAGGGACTTTCTAAGAACCGGGGCTGGGCTGGGCTGCCCAGTGTTGCCTCGCATACCAATGGCAGGAGGGAGCAGCTGCGCTGCCACATGGCAAACCAGGCAACATCTGCCCCCCTTGAACTCTTGGCCCCTTCTCCCTCCAGCGAAAACATTTCATGAAGAGGTTCCTACAAGGCCCACTGAAGGTAGGCCTTGTAGGAAGGATGCACAAAAGTTTTCCTGGAATCTACCTCAGAAACAGTCCTGAATGGTACAGACTCAGATTTGTATTTTCGCAGGGTTCAGGAGAGGCTGGGGCTCTGGGTGGTGCATCTGTACATTCCTACAACAGTGGCAACAAGTTACGTGGCATCTCATCTCAGAGAAGCTTAGATAAATTGGAGCCTTCTACAGAAACTGGCCAGTGCCATCATTGTCTGGGCTGCTGAGGCACCTGTGCCAGTGCCAGCCACTGTCAGAGAGCTCTGCCTTAGAATATGAATCAGGAAGGAGAGAGGAAGACCACCCCGGAAGCATTCTGGACTTAATCCAGAGTACTCAAATGTCCCAAATACCAAGGGATCTTCTATTCATTAAGTCTTCATGGCAAGACACTAATAATAAACTATTTTCACTTTTTACAAACCACCCAGACAATTTCACTGAGCTGTACTTGTACCAGCGACCAGAACCTCAGATATGTGACTTCTTGGAGAGACAGACAGACAGAGATTTTCTTCCCTTATTTTTCTTCTACCTCCACTTCTGCTGAAGTCACAAGTGAATTAGATGGAAGAAGCTTTCCAAATGCTCCTCTGTTTACAGAATTGACCAGAAAGTCTGCAGCCAGTGCTAGAGCCTTGTGGGTATGTGCATGTGGGTATTTGCCAGAGCATGGCTCCACTGTTTAGTCTCATGTAATTATGATTATCTAATTTCAAACCTTGTGTGGCTGGTGCCCTGTTCAAATTCAAGTCACTGCTTTCCAGAGGATTTCCTTCCTCAGACTCTCCTTCTTGAACCACTGCTTGAGGCTACAAAGAAAAACACCACAAATAAACAAGCCCCCCATGCAAAGACAAAATTGCAAATATGCAAAGTTACTTAAACAAGACTGTGCAGTCCTGACAGCACATCCATTTGCCACCAACTCCTACATCCAACCACAGACAAGAGCACACACCAGGCCATGTAGTGTCCATCCACACAAATTCACAAGTCTCTGAATAGTTGTCAGAATCCATGATAAACCATCCCGTTACCAGCCTTGTGAGACACAGCCCAACACTTTGAAAAAATCTGCCCATTATGCAGCTGTGGAGATTTTCTTTTTTCATCCCAAATATCTTTTATATTTCAGGTTATTTCCCTACCTTGACCACCTAAACATTCTGTCTATTTAAAGTTAAAACCAAAATGATTGGTTTTTTTCTTCTCCTTTGGTTTTTCCCCACAAAAATTCTTCAGCTGTTTAATTCTGAAACATCAGAATACTTCACTAACCAAAGTTAAAATGACACATTTTGAAATGTTAAAAACTCTAGGTCCTCCTGCTTGTCTTTGAGATTTGTCAGTCCACAGGTGACACTAGCAGAATTCACTGGCTGAGGTTTTGGTCTGTAAGACATGACCACTTCTGCCTGTGATGATTTTCCAATGAGCTTGAGGATCCCAGTTTGCACAGCTGGTTGCTTCAAGCATTGGTAACACAGACTTCCCTAGACAGTGTATTCAAATAACATAATACAAATGAGCTTAGAGAAAACAATGGGCTTTGAGCAAGAGCAGTGTGCTGAACTAGCTTGTTACCTTTTCACCTGGATTGCAGAGAAGGAACAGATTTATGGAACAGTTCCCTTGTCTGGGATGTTCTGCACAGGGTTTGCAAACCCTATCCCACTATCCAGGAAATACCTGCATGGCAAGGTCACTGTCACATTCCAAAAGACATCTGATCTCTCCCATATCCTGGCACTTCCTTGCTGGTGAACATTTCCTTCCAAGCCCTCACAGGCTGCCCTGTCCCTCTGGTACTGTTGAACCAGAAGTGTTCCTTTCCCTCCTGAGCACTCCTGTACAACAAACACACAGATTCCTGCAGCAGATGCACAGCTTGGGCTTGGGTCCAGCAATTTTTGTGATGCACACTAAATAATGGTTTGTGGCTTTTGTGGGGTTTTTCAGTCACTACTAATGACAGGTAACATACCATTAATAGTTCACAGGACTGAATATCCATATTGATCAAAAGCTTTTATCTTGTTTTTACACCTAAATGTTTCATTCTTAGCTACTAATTCTTGCTAATCCTTTGTTTGCTGCATAAAAGAGTCTCCTGCTGGAAGGACTCAAAGCTTCTTCATTTATCAAATTTCTCTTCTATCTTAATTTTAAGTTTCTTCTTTTGAGACAAACTGACATGCTAATCAATCACTTCAGTCATGCAAGTCTCCTGGGAAGACAACCCCTCTCTCTAAGAAAGGATGGATTTCTGGTCTGCCATCCCAAGCCTGAGAAAGTGCTATGCTGTGGAAGTCTGGTATGTCTTGAGTTAAGTACAGCATCTCCCCATGGCTCTCAGAATTCTTCAGTAGCTGAATTGGAGGCCATCAGGAAGGCAGTCAGAGCTTCCCTAATTATTAAGACTGAAAAAATGTTGTGGTAGACATGAAGTCTGAGTAGGGCAAACACAGCTGAAAGTTCCCCAGGATCTGTGACTGGAGAAGAGGGACAGGACTGAACACCATACTCACCCACTTGCGGGGCCTCCCTCTTGGCCTTTTCGCAGCAGAAGGTTCTGCCTTTATTGAAAACAAATGGGGAAAAATATTGTCAGCTCTCATATTTGCTGGGCATTGTGAGGAAACCACTAAACATGGCCAAGGTGACCTTTATATAAAGATCTCATCTCACAAGTAGCAGAAAAAGCAAAAGCTGGGGATAGAAGACAGTTGAGGAGGAAACACCTGCCTGACTGCTCTGGTTGTGATTATTTGGCAGTGGTGGAGAAACACAGGAAGGAAACTGCTGAACAGGCAGTGGCAACACAGGAAGGCTGGGAGTAAGGGCTTAAACCACAGTAACTGATTTGTCCAACAGTGGCAATTAAAGATGAGCTGAATTAGGGGCAACTTTCACTATCTTTAAGCTACGAGAAACATCCCTGCTCTTCTCTCTGGAAGTACTTGTCTTCCCTCTAAATGAGCATAATCCATTTATTCTCACCGTTCCCCCAGTTAGAACAGCCACTTTCTTGCTTTTTTTTGGCCTTCCTCGTGGTTTCTTCACTGGCTGTGGTTCCACAGCATCCTGTGGGCCAATAGCTGTGTTTCCACCATCCTCCTGGGATAAAAGGAGAAAACCATTTAAGCAGGATAATCCCTGAAGTAATTTACATTCTCTCATTCTGGTTGGACTGTCTTACCCCATTTAAGAGCACGCAGACCCCTAAATAGCTGGTTGTTTCTGCTTTTCCAGCTGTGAAGTCTATTAGAAGTATTAGAAGATAATCAGCAATACTCCTACCTCTTTGTCTTTTGGGCTGGGGAAATGAGTAAGTTCCAAGAACTCTGGCCAAGGGGTCTTGCCTGTTCTATCCAATTACTGGTGCAGAGACAGAGGGTGATGACATGTGAAAGTCTCCAGGCTAGAACAGAGACCTGGTCAGCCCCTCTCACATGTGAACTGGCTGAACTGTCACTGCCTGTCATATCAGAGGTGCCTCTGAGGCCAGGAGCTGAGACTTCCCAGGCTGCAGATCCTGCTGCTGTCCTGGGTAGCCCCAGCATTCACCAAAGAACACCTCTTCTTCCCTTGTCCTTATTTGCAAGCTGCTTCCCAGGGCTGCCTGCAAATCCCATCAGGCAACTGCCACAGCATCCTCAGGCAGCCTCCTGGATGATGTTCCCTCACCTGTGGCTTCTTCTTTGGTCTCCCCCTCTTTCTCTTCAGGCCCTCGGTCAGTGTGGATGAGATGGGATTCTCTGGCCCCTCGTTGCTCATGTTGGCACTCTCCACTGTTTGCAGATTATAATCCAACAGGTTATTTTTCCGGGACTGGAAGAGAAAACTTGTCTTCTCTTTTTTGCTAAAGCTTATTTCTTGTTATGGATTCTTCTCTACCTGCAAAGCTGAAATGATGAGAAAGAATTAAGCATGGCGGCTTACTGTTGTTTTCATCAGCAGCAAGAGTTCAGGACCCAGCAGACATTTGGGAGCATAACTGTGCTCTTTAAATATTCTAGAACCATTCTTTCACCTGGCCTATTCCTCATCTTTTTGAGGCTTTTGGCCAAAGAAGCTGAATTGCTCCAGGCATGGACTATGCTGGTACTGGCATCTACCTTTCCCTGTTTAATCTGAACCAAAAAAAAGACAATGTCTGAAGCTCCCTGAACTCCACTCTTTGGAGGTTTCCTCTATCCAAAGAGGAAGGAGGTGGGAGATAAAGTGGTGGTGGTGAGTTAAAAATGCACCAGTCAAGGGTATAGCTTCCTTTGGTGCTCCTATACTGTCAGATATCAAAGCTAATCCTGAGACCAAAATCTACAGCTTTTGGTCTCAGGATTGGTAAGAGAGCCTTACATGAGGATGCCAGAGAGAGCAACTCCCAGGGTACAAACTCTGAGAAGTCTGGCTCTGGAGCTGCCCCTCAAGAGTTTGCTCGTAGTCACTGAACAGGCACTGTCTGGAGAGATGGCCTGACCCCATTCAATGCACTCAGCCCTTGGTCCTACATGAGGTTCACTGTTTTCTACAGGACAACACAAGCCCCTAGACCTGGATTTTGCTTGGATCTTGAGCACTGACTTGTCTGCTGGAAGTCTGAACCAGCATGCTTGTCAGTCTCATCACTAAGTTCTGCTTAGTGCCTGCTGTGGTTGGAATGAGCTCTGATCCAAATTGTTTGCTGTAAGAAATAACCAAGATCACGAGCTGCTCAGAGTACATAGGAAACCTTCCCTGCTTCTGCTTGAGGTTTCTCCTCTAGCTTGCCTGCCAGAGAAGATGGAGGTCTGACTGCGAGCCTGGACACCCTCACATCCCAAAGCAGGCAGAGGAAGGGACACCTTGACCAGAACCTCAGCAGAAATCAGAATCCCAGGTAAATTAGGAGACGTGGGGACCACTGACGTTTTGCTTGTGTGCAAGTCAAAACCGAGCCAAGGATCTGAGCTCAGCCCACTTACTGCACCTCCAGACCTTGGCTCTTTCCTTCTTGCACAGAAGGGAGGGCTCAAGAAGATGGGAGGGGATGAGGAGGCTGAGCTTGGCTGGACAGAAGCCAGCAGTGCTTGCTGAATCCTCTTTTGTCAGTAGTTCTTATAACAAAATACACAGCTGAGAATAGTGCAGTTAGGAAAGCAGCATCATTTATTGCTTAGGAAAGCAGGAGAATATAGATGAATCGTGCATTTCTACCTTCTCTGCAAAACCATCACTTGAGATTTTTTTTGTTTTTTGCAACTCTTCATTTTATCTGTTTTACTTCTTTTCCACCTGCTAAATGAAAGATAACAACACCAAGCTCAAAGAGCTCTTTGCCATCAGCCTTGAGCACTGCTGAGTCCCCAGATCCTTCCAGCAGGCTCCACCTGAGGCAATAAAGGCACTACTAAGTAAGGGCACAGCTCTACTATTCTCACACAGAAGAATGTCACTTTTCTGTTCAAAATAATGCTGGAGGGCAGCATGCAGAAGGACTCGGTTCCAGTTCATGCATGAGCAGTCCTGTGAAGACAACTCCCTGGATGCCCCTTTGTGCACACTGTTGGGCCCTAGCTCACAGGTGCTGCACCCTCTGACAGGGTGAGGGAAAGACTACAGCTCAGGTCTCTTGAGTTCAGGCTGCATCTGGAGGAGAGGCAGTTAGGGAAAAACAGTTTCTTTCTACTTGCAAGCCATGCACAATTGCCACCAAGTCCCTGAGAGACAAGCATCAAACACTTGCAGTCTCTTCCAGAGACGAGCTGCACTTTTACAGACACAGTTTTGTAGTCTGATCAGATGTTCAAGTTCTAAAGATGAGAGGACCTTAACTGAGGATGACAACAAATATTCTGCCCTCTGGCCAGCTACAGTTCCTTGAGCCTGCATTTTCTGCTCAGAAGTGGGGCTCAAACGGGCTGGTGCCAGCGTCTGGAGTTGGCTGAGGCAGGAGGGGTCACTGAGGCTCTGGACTGCCCTGGGAGGAGAGAAGGGAGGAGAGAAGCCCCAGTACCTTCCCAAAGGCAGGTCTAAGCCAGGCCCAGCTCATGTCACACAGGTCTGCTCCTGGATCAGCCCAGAGTGCTGCAAAGGTGGCTTGAAGCCTCCAGAGCCAGAGCCCTCAGCTGCCAGTGGAAAGGGAACAGAGGAATGGACAAGTGTGAAAGTGCTGGCAAAGGCAGATCTCTGAGCAGAGATTACCGCTGCTTATCTGGGGGAGGCTGTGCTGATAGGAGGGTGGAGTTAAGCATTTTTATTCTATTTTTCAGTCTCAGCTTGCATTCTCTGCTTGGTCATCACAGGCTGGACATGCAGAATCTGACAGTGTCACTGACAGATGCAGCAAGGAAAACGTTCCAACCTTCACTCCATATCCTAACACAATGTGTGCCCTTGTGGCAGACACTGAAGCCATTGCTCTTACTGACAATTTCTCTCAAAAGCTCACTGTAGCTGACACCTGCACAGAATCCAAATTTTGCAGGACATTATTCAAGCTGGAGCGCACAGAATTCATTTTTCCCCAGATGCAAAGCAAGTTAGTTCTTTCACAATGATTTTTTTGCTAAACCTTGCTAAACCAGTACACTCTACAATGCCTTTAACACATCTGGCCAGCTCTCTACAGGCAGGCCTGCAGACAAATGGCAGAGACTGCCAGGAGATAGCAGTTGCTTTGTACATGTCTCTTCTACCTTCCCATCACCCACCAAAGGAATATCCTTCTCAAAGCCTGGTGTGAAAAGGAAAATACACAAACAAACCTGCATAGCATCAGTCCTTAGGGCTTCTGTCAGCTTTATATGACTCAAGCAAGACACAAACAAAGCAAAAGCACCCACTGCAATTTTACTTCAAATTTCTCAACAACTTCCCATGTGCACATATAAACTCCCAAACCAATACTGAGTCACACTGCATACCAAAAACCCAAGTATACCTTCCAGGGTCACTGCATTCCCTGCTGGGACTGGAGTCAGCAGGGCTGAAGCCCAGTCCTACACTGTGTCCACAAGGGCACAAAATCTGAAAAACGTAACCAAATATTTGTGGGCTTTAGCTCACCTTTATGTCAGCTACATAAACAGCTTTGCAAATGGTTTTGGCAGTATGGAGACCTCTGTGTTGCAGAGACATCACCTAAAAGAAAGCCTCATGTCCCAGAAAGCCTCACCTCCCAAATGCACTCCCAGGCACTCGGCAGAGGGCAGGGAATCCTCACAATCACAGTGGTTTTACACCTGATTTAAGTCCTAAGTTGTACAAAGTCAGTTTTCTCATGTCACAAATTCTCAGGAAAGAAAAGCTCCTCCTGGAGGCAATGCAGTTGCAGCCTAACACAGAGCACTGAACAGAGTTCTTGAGGGACTTTCCATAGACTACAGAGGAAGCCTTGGGGATGAGGCTGTTGACTTGGGCAGGTAAATTAAACAGCAGCATCCTCCCTGTTTGTTCCCTCAGGTAGGCTAGATTTTAGGCTGTGTCCTACATGGAGTGCCTCAGACAGAGCACTACACCCCCAAACCAAGTGTGTGATTCAGCATCAGAATCCCTTCTCTGGATGCAGGGCTCACTTAGAAAAGCTGGCAAAGCCTTTTACAAAGCATAATAGGAGTGTGATTATAAACAACCCTGCACTATAGCCTAACTCCATTGCTGGCTCTATAATAACATGAAAAAAATATCTCCCAAGCACAACTCCCACTTAGCAGCACTGTGCCACTGTGCTGCTGTCATGTGTGACAGAAACCCAGGGGAGCTTCACTGCCATCATTGTGGTCACTCTTCATTCCCTCTGGTAAAAGACGGAAAAATTTGGCCCAAGCCCTGCATCAAGCAGAGGAGGATAAAATACTCTGTTAGTCAAGACATCTAAAGAAGAGGACTAAGAAGGCCAGGCAGGGAGAAAACTCATTCCAATAACTGCAGCAATAACCATCTGCACCCGTATTACGAGAACGTACCTTCACCTTCCGAGAAATCAAATGCTCACATCTTTTCAGATCTCACAGTAGATCAAGATATAACACAGCTCGTTGTGGTTCCCCATGGACAGTTCTACCAGAAAAGCAGGATAGCCAAGCACTGGAACTGCTCCCTTGGGAAAGTACAGTGTTAGTAACACTCTGGCAAATATGCCTTTTCTGCCAGACTTTTCTGTAAAAAGAGGAACTTATGGGCTACTAAATCAAGTTTGTGGCAACAGAAGGTAACTGCCACCATGTCATAAATCATTTCTCAAAATCATAACTAACATCTCTAGGTGATTTCCCTGACTACTTTGAGTGACTAAATCTAAAGCTTCTTTGATCTCTTGCTTAAACGTCTCCTAGTTAGATTTTTTTTTTTAATGAGCAATTTATTGTCACTTGTTCTTGCATCACCAAGTCCTTCAGCAGCAACATTTCTCTCTCCTCCATTTTTAAACTCTACCAGATTACACATCTCCCTCATCTTGTCTTGCTGAATAAACCAGCACATTTGTTTCTTGGATGTAATCATATCTCCTGATCATTTTGGTTGTCATTTACACCCTTTCCAATCTGATCTCAACACTTTGAGTATGATAAAGACTTTTACTCTCAAAACTATTTTCAGTGAGGACAGCTTGACTAACTTAACTTCACATGAATCTGAGAAGCATGGGCTAAGCAACACTTCAGTGGGGAAAATTCAGTTCTTGTTCAACGTTAATAGCATTGGCTTCCAGAATGATTCAACCAGCAAGCTATTCCACCACCTCCAAAATACCCTGACTGATAAAATACCCAGGTCAGAAGACAGAAACTGTTTAAGTTTACAGAGGACAGAAAGTACAGGAACCATACAGGCTTCCGCACTTCAATTCTAGAAATTGCTCAAGCTCTGAGTGAGAGCTTCTGTAGCTCAACAGAGTTCTATTTCCAGCTTGGTTATAGACTCCTCTGTGCCACCCCAATCAAAGTGCCCTTGTGTGTCTCAGTTCTCCATCCACAAACTGTTGTGTAGCTCCCTGACTGCTGAGCTACACTGGGGATGGGGCTGAGGGCAAAGAGCCTGAGCAAGGCAGGCAAAGGCCATCCTGCCTGGGCCTGTTCTGACACAGCCAGCAAAGGAGGCAAGGCTGGGACAGGAGCTTATGGACTAAAGACCTATCTTCCAGAAAACAGGGCTAGGAGGTTTTTTTTTTTAACATTAGAGACATGCTCAGCTACATGGGAAAAGGGCTGATGATTACTGAGTTTCAAGCAATGATGTGGACATGAATACGCTCTGTCTCCCCTTTCCCAACTCCTCAGTGCCCAGCATCAGCACAACATCAAGGCACTGCAGGAGCTCTCTTAAATGAGCCTTGCTTGATGCACTGCCTGCCAGCTTCTCTTTGTCCAGATACCTAAGTTAGTTACTGCTCTGACAGGCACCTTGTTCACCCTAATCCGTGCAACTAGCCATAGAAATTACCACCATAGTTCTGCTGTAGTGAGCCCAAAGTATTCCCAGGTTCTCCCCAGAAAAGTGAGGCTTTGCACTTCCTGTGCAATGAGTCAAGCCACACGTGCAGTCCTGGCTGTGCTGAGGTCCTGCTCGTGCCTACATGCACAGGACTTTCCCTGAAAGTTGCCACAGAATTCCACAGTGAAGGGTTCAACCTCAATCTTGCCTCAGCATCATCAGCTTCCAAGCCCTATCCAAGACCCAGGCTTTTTATGGTCAGAGCAGGCAAACCAAGGAGGCAGTTAACCATCCCAGCAAGTCATGGAAAAGCATTGTGGGGATACCGAGGTCAGAGAGGAAGAGAGATCTGGAATCTCTTCCTGACTCTGAACTTGGCAAGTCATGTACTCTTTCTACACTTCCCATTTTCTCTCTGTAAGATTATGGAACAGCACTGAAGTACTAATAATTCCCTCAACCTGGTGTGGAGGGATTGAAGATTAAGCAATTCCTTTTTGCAGAGTGACACTAAGAGCCCCCAGCAGCAGAGAACAGAGCAAGGCATCATTAGAGGAGTGCACCAGCAGCCTCTCCCATGTTGTATTTGGGAGCACAAAGGAGAGGTGGTGGCAACTGAAGAAATACAGCTCAGGATTAGCCACATCCTGCTGAGAAGCAGAACACACCCTCACCCTCTTTCCCCAGGAAGCTGAAAGCTCATGGGATTAGTTCAGTCCAAAGCTGTCAGGTGGAGCTCCCTGCCCTGGGAACCTGGCACAGAGCATGTGAGTGGGAGCTGGGTTCCCCAGGGCCACACAGCACTTCCCAGCCACTCCCAAACCCCAGCAGGCAGGGGACACAGCTCAACTGACTGTCTCTATCCAGGGAAACTCTTGTACCAGACCCAGGATCCCAAGTCTTGAGGCTTGGGGTCTGAAATACCTCTCATTTGGGACATACTTGGGACATTTCCAGCAGTTCTCCCAAAATTATCAAGCCAGATCAGTGAGACTCCTGTGGATTGGAGACTCCCTAGCACTACACATTATGAGCCTGTTAGAATTCTCCCTTAGGGAATTTGTCCAAAGACCCAAATGTTTGCTAAAGGCCTCTTTCTTACCTTAAAGTCTCAGTCCAGACATTTTCAACGAAAAGAAAGCACCCCAAGCACTGCAGAGTTAAATCAGTGGAGAAAAACCCAACAGTATTTACAGGAAAATATAAGAAAAAGCAGAAATCTGTGTTTACTAGGAATTTAAAAATCACAGTCATTTAATTTGAGAGAGCATCAAGTCTTTTTCCTCCACAGAATATCTTGTACAGCTCAACTACTGACATCTGCAAAACACTGTCCACTTGTGTAAAGCCAGGAAAAGGCTCTCTTGCACTTCCTGCCAAGGACTGGCACTGTGGCACCTGGCACAGGGATGTACAAGGCAGCAAGTTCTGTACCTTAGACTGCTTCTCAATTACCAACCTGCAATTCATTAACCCCCACAGCTTAATAAACCCCAGCATCCTGCAGATGGGCTCTGCATACGCATTTCAGATGAGGCGGTAAGAAAGGAACGAGATTTACCTGTTGAGAAGTTGGGCAGCACCGCTTGACTTGGCCCCAGCAGAGCTAGCAGTGAAGGCAGGAGAGAATGGGAGGTATCCAGCAGCTGGGAGCCCCCTGCAGTGGCAAGAGGCAGCTACCCCAGGTCTCTGCACACACTCATCTCAGGAGCCTGACACGAGCCCAGCGCCGTGGGTTGCGCTCCCAGTTTGTGATATGGAAACAGTGCAAGCACTGCCGGCGATCTCCTTCTGATGGCAGCCCTGAGCAGTGACTGCAAGCAAAACCCAGCTCCCCTCTATCTGTCTGAACACAACCAAAACCAAGAAAATCCCCAACCAGACCACTTACACCAGCCAGCTTTTACGTACTGGCCTGATTAGTGAAAAAAAGGCCAGTTTCCAAATGTGAAATGAATGATCTGAATAAAAGGGACAGATCATTCACATGCTTTCCTCTTTATAAATGCTAGAGAGGACCATGCTGACCTTGTTTTATGAAAGAAACAAAACCAAACCAAAACAAAAACCCTAAATGGGCAGCCCCAGGAAGGCTTGTGATGATGAAAAGGTTATTAATCTGAGTGCAAAATGTGCTCAGGGCATTTACTTTAAGCCACAAATAAAAAAAGGGAAGCTGAGCTCAGTTGAGCATAAACATATTTAGAAAGGAGACTTAGCATGTCTCCAAGTCAGGTATTTTGTATTAATTCTGTGAACAACCATTAGATCTCACAAAAGTCTCCAAAAGTATTTTGCAAAGGAAAATGCCGACTTTTCATGACTGCCTTGACACACTCGAGACACCTATATTGGGGTTTTTTGGGCACATCACCATTAGCAAAACCATAGGCTTCAAATATCTCAGTCTGTACCTGAACAAAACCCCTTGCAGTATCTTAGAGACAAAATCTGAGGCTTTTCTTTATGTCAAGTAGTAAATTGCTTACCATGACAGTACCACTGAATAAACTGACGACAAATTTTTTTCCTCAGTCATCCATACAAAAGGTTTGCATCACTTGAGCTCCTCAGTAACTTCTCTAAATCTAAATACGGCTCCTAAATAATTTACTGCAGTCTGGAGCAATATTGATCTTGACCTTATAAAACAGGGAATGATCTTCTGATAAAAGCTGTTCTCAAGGGCTCTGGAAGTGTGTCCAGTCACTGGGGCTGCCATGTGCTTCCCCTGTAACCTCAGGAACGGTGCTTTGTCTCGGTACTCTTGTTTCCCACATGTGAAGTGGGGATAACAAACCAGATAACATCTGGCTTATTTAGGCAGTATTTTCTTTGGGAAGAGATTAATTTTCCACCATGTAATTTAATGTCTTAGGCAAAGTGGCTCAAGATTTTGTTTGGAGCTCCAAACTACTAATAAAGCAAAATCAACATGAAATGCTAAGAGAGCCCTTTGATCACCCCTGCAACAAAGTCTACTCCAAAAATCATTAAATAGTGTATGAAATCAAGTACTTGAAAATTATTATCTGTTAATTTAAATGCATATATATAATTTATCAAATATCCTCCTGCATATCCACTGCTGTTCCATATGAAAATATGCAAACTTTTTTCATTTTTTAATTAATTTTAAAAAGTTTTTTAAAATATCACTAGAGACAAAGCTGGAAGCATGCTGTATGAACATAGTGCAATCATAATGACTGAGTCAGAATTTGAATTGTTATACTTCATACAAAATGAAGAAATCTGCATTTCATACAAACACCTCCCGGCAAGTCAGTATTAAACTTGATTCTACAACACTAAACCAGAGATGGTTGACAGTCCTTAAGTGCTAAAGAACATTATTAATATTCTAGAAATTAAACTCCCAGTTAGGAAATGTCAGATACAAAATTGGAATATAGAGTCCTATTTAATCTTTACTCGGCATATACTGGAGAATAGTGTCTTTAATATCCACACTTCTTAATTTCTTCAGTATTTAAGGCTAAGAGAAATTATTTGATCATTCTGTATATAAATGAATGACATTTCATCAATATTCTTGGACTGAGCCCAAAAATCTCACACTTGACAAAATCATCACTCCCAGAAAATGTGTTCCTGAAGACAATCACAGAATCATTAAGACTTGAAAATATCTCCAAGATCATAAAATCCAACATTTGAACAAATACCTCCATGTCAACTGAACCGTGGCACCAGTTGCTTCAACACCTCCAGGCATGGTGACTCCACCACCTCCCTGGGCAGCCCCTTCCAATGCCTGACAACCCTTTCTGTGAAGAAATTCTTGCTGATATCCAACCTCAACCTCCCTGGCACAGCTTGAGGCCATTTCCTCTTACCCTAACACCAGTTATCTGGGAGCAGAGGCTGACCCCAAGCTGGCATCACCTCCTTTCAGGGAGTTGCAAAGAATGTCCCATACCCTTGGACAGGTGTTCCAGTGGCTAATCCCTCTGAACAGAGTGCCTGATTTATGGTTTGGTTTGTGCTTTCAGATTGCCAGTGCTGGTTTCTATCACACTTTTCTTAGAAATGCACTCAGCTTCCCTTGCTCAGTTATCAAGTCCACTCAAACTATTTTTCTGAAAAATTAAGCAGAGATCCTTAAGTCTCACACTCTAAAGCCTTAAATCAAACAAACAAATCCTCCACTGTTGTACCCCTCTCCTCATCTCTTTTATATTAGTATCTTAATATTAGTACCTTTAGGAAGAGGGGTACCAAAGCAGTGTGCTCACTTCAGGAGCTGCCATAAGCCCTGTTAAACCACTGCTGTGGTTTAACTGCCACGGATCACAGGAGTCCTTTGAGAACATGCAACAATTTCTTTCATTTCACAAGCTGTCCCTTCCATCCAGTACACAACACTGTTCCTTTTCACTCTTTGGCCAGCTCTCCACTGCTATGTGCAACCCTGTTCCTGTCCCAGAGCACCCTGGAGAAGAGCAGTTCTGCTATGGAGATAAGCAGCTCCTGGCCAAGGGCTGAAGCCTGGTCTCAATTGCACCTTCTGATGAAATGTCCCTCTTGGAGGTCACATGAAGGAGTTGAACAAGCATGACCTAGACTAGTCAGCAGAAAAGCAGCAGCAGCCAAATCTAGAGTACAAGGATTCCCTAGATGGCATGGAGTCAAACTAGCACGATTTGAGTGACCTGCCAAGACATTCCTGCTCCCAGAGTATTTCATGTACTCGCAGCAAGACTTGGCCTCCACAAGGGCTAGGTTGTGTCTGCAAGTCACTTACTAGTTTCCTTTAGGAAGCATCTAAATTCTACCACAATGCAGTGCAAGTTTCTGTCTGCATTCCTGTTCCTTATCTTCACTGTTCCAGAAACCAGACTGGTCACTGTGGCACAGGGTGAGATATGTAGGCTAACACCAACTGCAGATTCATTTGTCTATAATCCCTTTCTGTTAGACAGGTGTGTATAAAAAGCTTCATTCACTGCTATCCTGATCTTGTCAGAACCTCTCAAGTGCACAAACCTGTATCTCCTAAGTGTAAGGAAAGCTGGATTCATAGTAATTGTTCTATATGTGCTTATTATTCAGTCTGTATTAATGAATATTTTAACTGGAGATTAGGCTTGAGGTGTGATTTCCACAAGATAAGAAATAGATTTGCCACGCTGTATTTTATCATTGTAATGGAAGTGTGCCCCACAATACTATACTTCTTAATTCTTTCATTCAAACTCTCTGAATGACACAGGGTTACAAAATCTCACTTTGAGAAAGTTGTGGACTTGCTGGAAGGCCTCCAAAAAATCAGAGGCTTAGAAAACATGGCCTGTGAGTAAAGATTGAGAAACTGGGTTATTAAACCTTGAGATAGGAGAGCAGAAAGGACATGATAATGACTTTCCAATATACAGAGTAGTGCAGCATCTAGGAAAGTAAAAACATGTGGATAGGATAAAGAGTTAGTTTTAATGCAAAAGCTGAACATTGAGGAAAGTCTAATGACTTATGGTCAGGACAGCAAAGCACTGTAAGAGTAAGTTAAAAGTTTGTGGAGCCTCTTGCCACAGAGAAACTACAACTGGGTCACACACACACACACAAGGACTGGCACAGAGAGCAATACTAATTCCCTGAGAAATGCAGTGTGTAGGGCAACTCCTCTTTTCTGTGAAAAGAAGTTTCTAATTAAGTTGTGGTTAAGTATGTTTATGCAGAATTGTCTATGAAAGGGCCTGAACAGGTGATTCCTGGGGACTAGAATGAATTTTTACTTGTCCTCCATGGCTGCAAAATGTCCTGAACTGGTAGGGTATTACTGGAAACTTTAGAATCCAGCTGGTTCTACAGATAAAAAGCTTGTGATTCATACTGGGAAGGTGAAAGAAAATTTCACAATTTCAGACCCAAATTTAGTGAATTAATTACTGGAGGTGATAGAATTGGATTCTTGCAATGGGAAGAAGAAGTCTTACCAAGGTAATGCCATTAGCATTGTCAGCTGGTAAAGAAGAGTGACCTTTTTCTACCTTCATAGCAAGAGACAGTTACTGCTCCTGACAATGTGCAGACAAGAAAGGTGGGATAACTGAGAATGTGAAGAGGGAACAGCTTTGCTGCAGGCAAGAAAGGTGCAGCTAGAATTAGAAAGTGCTCACACTTTGGTCCATAAAGCCACGTGGAGACATTGTGAAAGATGGCCTGGGGATGGCCTTGAAGGACCTTTGTAACACAAAATGAACCTACCACCAGCAGATAGCTGGGTGGGGAAGAGGCCTGGATGGGAAACTAAAAGACTAGGGGGGTTGGTGTACATATAGAAGAAGAGGTTTATTTCTGAGGGAGACATTTCAGGCCCATGACTATCCCTTAGGTTGCCCTCCAAGGGAGGGGAAGAGCAGCACACACAAAGGGGGTGTGAGGGTATTTAAAGGTGCAGTGCAGTGCATGCCATGCTCCCTTCCCTGATTTAACAACACGGATGCCACGTGCAGCTCCAAGACACCAGTGGCTGAATCCTCCTTACAAGAGTGAAAGGGACAGTGAAAAGGGGAAGCTCACATACACTTCCAAATTCTACCAGATTTCTTATGATCAGGCTGAAGAGCTCATGAAACCTGGCTGCTTTGGAATGATGTCTGCAAAGAGTCACTGAGCATATGGATGGCTCAGCTGCAGAGCCAGAGCCTGGTTTACAGCACAGGGAAAGCCTGCAGGCTATGCCCCTGGCAAGGTGGCTGCTACTTACTGTTGTTCTCTTTTCCATTCAATCTTACAACAAACAACTTCAGAAGGAAGCCTTCCCTTCCCTGGAGCAGAACCCAAAGCAAATTATCTACAGACTTAATATATAAGCTAAAAAGCACTGAAAAGCAAGAACTAAGGTGTGAGACCTATTAGTAAAGCCAAATGATCAAGTTAGGAGGATGCCAGGACAAGTGGCATAGACAACTCTACTCTCAGCATAAGCCCTGTGGGTGCAGAATGCACACTGTAATAGAGGTATGATCCCAGTACAGCCCTGGCACTGCTGGCACAGGTACAAGAAAGCACAGCCCTGTGTACCTGAATTTGTGCTGTCTACAGCTGAGACAATTTGTAACACATTGTTTGGACAAAATTTCAGAACATGGCATATTATCTATACATGTCCTGTTATTTGTCCTGTTCTTACCTCTTCGGTTCCCTGTCCCTTGAGGAAAGATATGACATTAACACACAACTGGAAAAGAACTTGCTTTGTCTTACCTTTGTCAAGAGGCTATTGGGGAGGAAAGGGAAGGAAAAATAACATATAACCAAAATGTAAGTGTCTGGAGTGTTGCTTCTGCTCCTTTAGCAGGCACAACCCAAGCCCTGTGAAGAAATGAGGCATCCTTGCACTAACTTCAAAGAGATGCTCTTTCCACCCCCACGCCGTGCAAGGACGCCGTGCTCTGTGTCACCACACAGCGGCACTCTGCCCACACATTTCCCAGAGGAAAACCCGCAGGTTTTTTCCCCATTACCAAGACACTCAGGAGCATTTATGCCCATTGCTGAGCACGCAGGGCTTTCAGAAACCACCAGTCACTGAAACACACAACGTGGAACCCGCAGAGATGGTCAAGCACCTGCTTTCACAGCACAAGTATTAACTGATTACAAGCTGTTAGAAACCAAAAACTAGGAAAATCTGATTTTAAAACTGCTGGGAAATCTATTCTTAGGATCTTTCTTCCTTCCACCTTCTTTTCTACACACTTTAATTGCATTTCAACATTTTGGCAATACCATTTTGAGATCTTAGGTACTGCACATCACTTCTCTTTTTCCGTACCTCCAGCAGCACCACTCTTAAACTCTAGCAGACCATTTATTCTCCATAACTTCCTTAGAGGAAAAGCCCTAAGGACTCCCATGCAGATACATATCTACCAAAACACCTCTCAGCTAGACACACATGGATTATTAAAGGTGCCAATAACAGTGTGCTGATAGGACTGTACCAGAGAAACAGGACTGAGTAACGGGGAGTGACAGAAAAGTACCAACGAGTTGGACAAGTGCTGTTTATACAGGCTTTCCTGATAAGGGCTGACTTTTCTTCTTAAGTCCGGGGTAAATGCAAGACTTAATCTTTATGACCTAAACATTACACAGATACCTTGCAAAGAGACAAGGTGCAGAGCTCATGTCTGTAATGATGCACTTAAAAGAGAGGAAGCCCACAGGATAGGAAAAAAGCCCTCCCAAGTGACCTTTGGATGGGGCCATGTGCTAATGTAGGTGGGGGCTGGCCTGCTAGGGATAAAACAATGTCCATCCCAACACTTTCCCCAGGTTCTTTAAGCCACAGATTGATGGGGATTTGCAGATAGCAAATTCAGTATATTTAGCATGCAGTAAGACTATGCAGGTGCTCTGAAGTCCACACGGAGCCCTTCTAACTCTCTGCTCTCACCTTCCCCCCTTACCCAGCTCTTATGGAAGGCCTTGTGCTGTGGGGACAGAGATGACACTGGGCAGTCTGTAAGCAATGAAGCAAATATGGCAATCAAGCGTGCAACACCTTCAAAACAAAAGGAACAGAGGTCTCCAGAAAGGGTCTTACCAATTTCCAGCTATTTCTAGCCAATCTCCACCTTTGCAGCTGCCAGCTGTGATGAGCCAGGCTGGCTGCCAGTTACCCAAGCAGAAGAATCCCAGATGCCTACAGAGATCAAAAAGATTATCATGCATGTATGGCATAAATACCAGTGAGTGATTCATCTGGGCGAGGAAATTCCCTCCACAGCCAAACCTCTATTTGGAGGCTGGGCCAGCATAATAATGCATAAATTATCACACAAGATTTTACCTAGGGGGACTTGATGTCTTCTCTTTTCAGCAAAGAAATTCAGATAGGGAAGCAGTATTCCTCAGGAGAGATGATTCTGCTGCACACGAGAAGGATCTCCTTACAACAGCAGAGCTAAGAACATTCATGATGGTTCAAGCAAAGGCTTTCTTTGGAAACCCCTTGTTCTTGTGTAGGAAAAGGCAGTCAACAGCTCTTTTCCACCTTTGCTATACTTCTCAGAGATGTCTCCTCCAAGCTGAGGACAATTTCGCATTCAGTCCTTTACAGAAGCTGTTACTGGAATTTTCCCATGTCTAGTATACTCCTTGAGTATGAAGAAAGCAGGACCATGTGTTGTATTCAAGGTGAAAGCACATCAGGCTTTTTTAATTAAAACAAACAAGCCAATTAAAACAAGACTAAAACCAAACCCCACCCCTCTCTCCAGAACCATTCAACAGTGTTTTACTGGTTTGGTCTTTTTTTTTTTTTTTCCCTTAGCTTCTAGTATTTGATTTGTCTTCTTCTTAAGCTTGACCTAATGCTTTCACAAGGTTATATGACCTAACTCCATGATCTTGGTCAATTCCAAGCCCATGATTTTAGATGCACAACAATCCCTATTTCATCTTTATTTACTTGAAATTTCATCCACCATTTCATGGGCCAGCCATTCAGTTTCAGGATTTTTCAACAATACTTCACTGTTAACCATCTTCTTTGCTGTCTTGAAAAATTTTATTTTAACAAGCTAGTTTGAAGTCTCACTCTCCATGTTTGCAATGGTCATTCCTGAATAGGTTCAACAAGAAATCCCAGCACAGAACTGGGAACTCTCTGGTTCTCACCTTGTTTCTGATCTTTTTGCCAATGATTTGTACATCTCAGGACGTTCCCTCCTTTGCAGCGTCTGCACACATTCCCAATAAGGTATTCTAAACTCTGTCAAAAGTCTTACAGAAATCTAGCACCAGCTCTTTCACTCCCATCTACATTCTTTTCAAAGAACCCCAAGAGGTTTGCAAGACAAACATCCTGCCTTCATATAAACCACACTGACTTTTCCCAAACTGACTGTATTTATCTCATTGTCAAACATACTTTTGTCTATTACAGCTTTTACTAGTTTATGTACTATAGATGCCAGGCTTACAAGCTCTTGGTTTCCTGGATTCTCCCAAACCTTTTTTTAAAGATTAATGTTATATTTACCCACTCTCCATGCTTCAGGTGCCAAGAAATTTTTAAAAGCAACGTTACACACTGCCTTTGGCAATACAGCTATTTCATACTTGAGTTCCTCAGACCTCAGGTGAAGCCTTCCAGTCCTGGCAATCTGTTAGCATTCACGGCTGCTCAAATGTTGAATTCTGGATCCAAATCAGAAACCCATTTTGCCAGAATTTTATGTTCTGTGACAAAGTGTGGGAGCAAGAAGGTGCTATCAACATCCTCAGCAAGCAGCCAGTGGGATCTCAGAAAGAAAGGAGGCCTAGTGAGAGCTGGGTATCAAGCCCCACACACATCCTCCTGCACAAAACCCTCTCACACGCCCTGTGTGGGATGGTGGGACTCTATGGATGTCAGACATGCAGCGATCACTGCACTCAATACCCAGCAGTGGAACTACCTGGCATCTGCCCAGTACTGATCTACAACAGGCCTTGTGCTCCCCCCACCACAGAGCAGCAGCAGCAGCCACAAAAGGGGTGTATTTTAAAGTAATTTAATTGTCCAGCCATTTGGCCAAATGAAGCATGTTAGTAAGTGGGTGGTTAACTCGGAACAGACACATTATCACTCACCTCAACCCTTACAGCCTGACCCAGGTCACATCAGACAGCAGGGCCCTGATGTGATCTTTGCCAGCCACCACACCAAGGTGATAAAACACATGGACAAAGATAACACGTCTAATGAAAGGAAAGGGAGAAGTCAAAGGTTGTGTTAATATTAAGTCTTTGTGTTACTAAGGGCTGAAGGAGGAGGTGTCACTTCACTGAAAAAATGCAGATGGGTAGATTACTTCAACTTGTGTGCCAAGACATTTGGGGCAGAAGTTGTGACCAGGACAGAGCTTCACTTGCTTTCCTCACCCCTCCATTACCCTCAGATACAGCCTTGATCAGCCAACACAGCATCACAGTTCAATGGTACAAATACAGCCACTTACCTTCAAGCAGACATTTCATAAATGGGATAAAATAAGGTTAAAAAATAAAAAGTCTCACTGTACTGCACTCCTCTGCCATGAGTGGGACCCTCAGCCTTGCTGACCCTCCCAGGAGCACACAGCTGTTTGGGGTCCCAGTCCTCACTTCACACCCCAAGACTTCCAGGAGAGTCTCCTGGGCTGCACAGACCAAGCAGGGGAAGGGCACAGATCAAGTACATGGCACCTACAGGAGGATGCACAATAGATTTTAACTCACACCTCAAAACAGATATTGTTCTTTGGTTATACTCATGAGTGTTGTAAATTTGGGTGCCGAAAGACATCTGCAGTTAGAGTATTTACTTGTATTTCAGCTTGACTGAAAACCCAGTAAAACCTCCAGGTTTTATGAAGACAATTTCAGCAACACACCTCGAGCCTGAAAAGGAACAGAGCTGAGGAGCTGCAGTGTCAAATGAGATTGGGCTCAGGTCTCTGCATCATGACTTACTTTGCCATCTGCCCAGAAAATTCCTACAGGCTGCTGCTTTTGCCCAAGTGCAGGTCTCCAATGCTGGCACCGTGCCACCCCTGAGAGAAGGGACCCCTGCAGCCCCCTGCATCCAGGTACTTTACTTCCACGCCTCCCTAAAACAGCCTCCTCTCCCATCCCTGTCCTCATGCCTAGTATATGCTATGAATTCTCCACAAGCCTTTCCTCTTTCAGATCAGAGGCTCTGGGAATTCATCATTCTTCCAAAGAAGTCTATGTGCCCCATCTCTCCAACACATGCACTTCACGTGTATCCCCTTATTCCTTTGTCTAACCACACTTTGTTTTCTCCCTGTTTACCAGGGCTTTGATTTCCTCTCTTTCCAAGGACTTCACATGCCATGCATTTCATTGTTTTTAATCTCACTGACAGGATCACAACTGCTGGGAAAGTCGTGCCTCTTTTCCCTCTTCTGATCTTAAACAAAATCAGTGGCTTTCTATCCAGAAATCAGTCCTGAATATTACAGCTGATCAGATGCAGCAGCCACTGGCACCTTGTCACAGGCAGATAATGCAGAGACAGGCAAGCTTTTACTCTTTCACCTTGCTTCTCTAATGGGCAGATCATAAACACTAACTGTGTGAAAATAAATGCATTTGGGCTCCTCAAGATGTATTCATTAACCAGGTGCTAGGTTTGCCAGGGATTTCAGTGGCTTGGGGTTTGAGATACAGGCTTTGAATTTTGATAACAGTGGTGCCATTTCAATGGAGGCAGAATTCAGATTCCATAGATATGAGAAGTGTTCATTAAGAAGAAAAGGGAAGGGAACTAAAAGAACAATCCTGCAGAAAAAATCAATCTATTTTGAAACACTGGCTCAGCCACAGTAGGAAATGAAGTCCTCAGTCTGTTAGCCATCTTTGGACTCTACTACACCAGAAAGAAAGGAGAGGCCAAGGCATGGAGCACAAGGACCTCTGGGTGCTTTAACTGCCCATGGATTAGTTTGAAATAAGGTAGTTCTGGTTTTGGAAAGTCTTGTGCTAGGAACAAAATTGAATAAAAGAAACTAATTTTGCAGACTACTTGAAAGTTGAGGAAAACAGGCAAATATGTTTGACAAACCAACCTGTTTTCCTTACAATTATCTCCAGTTCCCAGAGAGTTTCCTCTGGGTTTATTAGAATGCTAGCAGCATCTGGCTCCTTGAAATCAAGTTCATCACTTACTTCTGCAGTATTCACTTGTCTAACCTGGGAAGCTTTTAAAGCCTGATGTCTGCTATCCTGCAGGCCACCAGGAGACAGGAAAGGTTCATTTAAAGGAGAGGTGATCAAACAGGGAGGGGCAGAGGGGAGCTGACAAGCACCAGCCAGGCACGTGGGAGCCCATCTAAAATTTCAAACCCTCTTCTAAAGGAAATCAGATGGAGATCAAGCTTGGGATTCATTTGCAGGGGAACTATTTGCTTTTCTAATCTGGCCCTCCATTCCTATAGCACACCTGTGACGTGATACCCTCCTCCTCATCTGTCTCTCATTCCTGATCCAAGCCTTCCTTCTGCCCACACAATGCTGCACCATCCCACCCTCTCTCCTGGCTCCTACCTGTGCCCAGCGAGCCCAGGCACAGGCACTTGCTGTGACTCCTCATTACTGCTCAGAATTTTCCATTGCCCTCTGCAGCCCTCATGGTTATTATACTCTCATTGCCCGGGCAAGTGAGCTCAATCCTCGCTTTTCTGATTTTCTATTGTCTGTTTATTAGATGAGCCCTTTGTGAACTCAGCAGTTCATACTCTCCTGTGGTGCCAAGTGTAAAATTAATATTGACTAAAAAATCTGGGCCCTTCTTTCTGGCCGGAAAGGAGACTTTTCAAATTAATGGGAATGTTAGAGTGTTTCACACCCACTGCCATCCTTCTGAACCCTCCAACTCTTGCTGCTCATTTCTAATTGCAGGCATTAACTCTTAATGGACCCTGTGTGTTCCAGGTGGGTAGGTGGGTGCCTCCCTCAGCCAGCCCAGTGCCCATACCTGGGGCTCACTGGTCCTTGGCAGGTGGCCAGCAGAAGAGCTGGTGTGTCACACAGTGCCTGCTCCTGCTCACTCCTTCAGAGACAGGCAGAGCCACTGCCTCTTCCTTTATGGAATATCCCAACACCCTAATGGGGTTTGGCTCTGCTGGCACCCAGGGACACAGCCCAATCCCTACTGTCCACCTTGCTGCTGCTGAGCTCCCAGGCTGAGCTGGCACAAATGTCTTGGAGCATGGAGATGGTTCTGTCTCCACGGCTTCAGTTCAGCTGAGAGGCGACTGCCAGTGACTAAGGGGACAATAACTGGCAAATCTGGCAGGTATTTACCCCCACACAGCAGTAGCTACTTGGTGTACAGCTGACACCACAAGCTTTTTTGCTAAGTATCACCAAAGAGCCCCTAAGTTTCTGAGAGGAGAAATTCCCTATCAGCCAAGCATGGGCTGTGACTCATGGTGGAGACACTCATGCCAAAAAGTCCAGTTCCTATGTCTCTCTCCAGACACTGCCCTGTTTCCATAGGGAGGTGCCGGGATTTTCTAACTGGTGTTATCTCCCATAGGCACTTATGGCCAAGTAACATATTTAGGGTTTCTACTTGTGGATCAAAATCCCCCAAGGAGGTCAGGAAACACAGTCCAGGAAGAAGAATAGAGAGATGCTGAACATGCAGCTATAACTTCAGGCCAAAGGAATCTTGCTCTTAAATTCCTTGAACCTTGAATCCTAACCCTTTATAGCCAAGAGCTCTTTAACAGCCTCTTAAAACAAACATACAATGCAATTACATCGATGTGACACCATTACCATTATTACCTCTGTGCACCTGCATGGCAAGTGTAAGAACAGCGAGTTTAGGCTTTATTAATTTCATCCCTTCAGGTTGTGTTGCCAACATGAATAATTTGATGAACACTGAACAACAAACAATTTATTAGTTCCTGTTTTCCTCACTTTCATTACCTATCCTTACCCAGACCATGCCTGCTACAGAAGGCTCCAGTATCACTGCTCTTACTTTCAAAAAAAAAATAATACTGAATAAATTTTTGTTCTCCAGTGGAACCAAATGAATGACAGAGGTCTGATGTGTATTGCTCCTCGTCACCTTAGACACTCTGCAGACTTCTAGCCCTGTTATAAATGAAGAGATGGTGGAATAGGAGAGAACCAAGGCACAGGGAATTGCTTGTCACATCACATGCCACTGGATGATCAGGAACTGAGATGCCACCTCCAGCCATGATAGATAAAGAATTTCCTTTTTCAAACAGAGAGAACACATGGTCTTTAATGCTTCACCTGTGGACAGTTAAAATAATTTGATCTGGACAGATTAAAGACAAATGGCAGTTGCTCAGATGAATATAGTGTACTATATGGAGCCATGAAAACTGCCAAAAGTACTTGATTTTCAGATTATACCAGCCATAAAAAAATATGGATCACAGAACACTGTCAGGAGAGGACAGCAAATGCTTTCCAAATGAAGTGTCAGATCAGGCACTAACAAAACTGTGCACCTGCTAAGCAGGGCCATGTGCAGTGAACCCCCTGCCCAGCAGGGCTGAGCTGCAGGTGTACAGCCACAGCTCACACACAGCCAGCACAAGGCTTTGCAGCAGCACAGATCCACACGGGATTCTGTCCTTCCCTTCCTACAAAGGTGGAAGGTTTCCAAGTGTGCAATTGAGTCAGCTTTCCTCACAACACAAATAACAGGCAAGACCAACAGTGACAGGTTTTGAAATCCTCATCCTCTGGCTCACAGGAGGATCTGTTATAGTGAAGACACAGAGCGATAAAAGCCTTCATGTTGTATGAAGAATTTCACTTTACTAAACCAAAAATTAAAAACCTTGTCCTCACAGAAAAGATAGCAGGCTCTTCTTTGTCTTGCAAGATCTTTACAAAAAAGGAAAAAACATGCACTCCAAGCTCTCTACCTCATTAAGATAAATCAACTTAAGAGGCATATTCTTCTCCTGTGTGGTTCTGTAGAATCTATTGGCAAACTGGTGGCAGATCAGATGAGGAAAGGCTGGCAACAGCTACCCAGGGTGCAGCCCTTTGTGGGACAAGCACATCAGCCCTGCTGCACACCTGACAAAAACCCTTCCTTGGTCCTTCATGTCTGTGCTTAAAATATAAGTAAAGTGCAGCTTTAAGAAGACAGGCCCAGCCCTCATGGTAAAAAAACATGTATGTCAGTCTTCACATTAAATGTATGAGCAGTCTCCAGGAGCATCAGGCAGAGCAGGAGGGAGAGCTGCTGAAATGTGGCTGAAACATGTTGCTTGCATTGAAATACACCTTACAATATAACAATTTTCCTTCTTCAGATGAAGCTAAAAAGGCAAGGAACATAGTACCTCTGCTTGGTATGACTACCTCCACTTACCATCACCAGCTGAGACTTCACATTATTTCATTTACTAACTGATACTTGCCTTGGTTTTTCACAAAATGGCCACAATGACCATTATTATTGTGCTATTTGTCTAATAAAAACATAAAGGAACATTTTACTTAGCATTTGTTTATGACTGTGATGAAGATAAACTTCTGCAATAACCACTTAGTAATGATTAAGGCATGTTAAGAGTTTAAAGCTCTAGATTACAATAACCTTTAAAATAAAATTTTTTTCCTTTGCATTGCTGCAGGGCAGAGTAAAGGAGGTTAAGATACCTTCACTGCATTTCCATTCCTAGCATGTTTTTAAACCACACTTGGACTACTGTTCTGGAGCTTCTAAAGCTTCAGTTGAAAGGATGTCATCTGAACTGCAAAAATGGAAAAACAACCCCAACCAAACTAACCAAGAAAATATTAGCATTTCTTGAAATTAAATCGCAGGCAACTGGGATATGTCTGACACCCAGCTATGATGTGGTGTAGAGAGAATGGGGTTAAGCATCCACACAGCAAAGGACAGACTATCTCAGCTGATCCAGAAAGGTATGCCAGGTCATTTCACATCCAAATGGTGCAGGCCCCTTAGGATTTCACCTTGGCAATCCTGCTTCCAGTTGTGAATGATTCTTCAGTAGCTCAGACATTTCTGCACTGCAACATAGGCTTGTGCATCCACTCACACCTTCTCCCTGTGGATTCACCAACCAATCAAATTTTACAGGCAATTAAAAGCCGTGTTTTACAATGGAGGCAGGGATGAGGAGAGGCAGAGCGAAGTGCTGCTCTGATTCCCTGTAGAGTTCTTGACACAGCAATGTTGCGTCAGACACACTGAGCTCTGAGTGACTTCTTACAAAGTTCTGTGTGTTAACTCAGAGGGCAGAAGTTAATCTGGATGCCACTGGTTGGAGGTAGATCACAGCATTTCTTGTTCTCTAAATGGGAGTGGCTGCTTCAAGCACAGGGGCACTGTATTGGCAAATCTGTTTCTCACCATAGTTTTAATAAAATGTATGGGAGTGTAGCACTCACTCTCAATTTGTGGGAAATGGTTTGGAAGCTATTCTCTACCTCCCAGGCTCACGTGTGATGTGGCTGGGATTTACAATCTCAGTTAACTTCACGTAGGTTTTGCAATTTGCATCTATTTCCTGAAAGATTCAAGCCTAAGGAAAGTGGATGCTAATGTAGGAGCTTGTATTTGGATTGGTGAAGCAGATAATCCAAGATTAATTTCATCTGACAAAAGAAATCTATTATTACAGTGTCAAACTCCAGTGTGCAGCTAGTAGCTCTCAGCGAGGCTAGAAATGCAACTCAGCACTTGCATTCTTGCACACAGAAAATGCCCAGGGCAACTGGAGTTATTCTGACAGGGGCAAAGCCCCTGGCCAGCACCTCCTGTCTCATCACCTGGCTTCTGGATAGATGGAGCACTGAGCTGGTGTGGACACTGCAGCAATAAGACCAAGCTGGCCACTGATGGACACAACAGTCCTTTAGAAAAGCATGGAGCAGATGCTGCTCCTCACCACACACAGAGCTCCTCCACTCTACAAATCACTCACTGCAGATGATTCAGGTCCATTGCACCTCTGCTGCCCAACATTCATCTCCCATTACATCTTCAGAAAAGATGCTATGGTAATTTTAGCAATTATTATAATATTAGCTGCTGCTCTGACATTCAGAAGTGCTTGCTAGTGTGACCTCTACTCTAGTGAAGATGTTTTCTTTCATCCAGGCCTGTCTATGTGCTCATGCAAAGCCTAGAGCAATACTGCCATGGCCCTCAGTCCCCCACTCCTGCATTAGACACCAACATTTACCCCAAAGTTTCTGCAGATGTGAGCAACATGTCTCTCTCTGTGCTTCCACAGCTGGGGAGGGAGAGGAGGAGGTAAAAGAGCACCTGCACATGGACACACAAAGGAAAAACCCAAACAGCTGGTCATGACAGTAACACATTATAAAGCTTATTAATAATTTTTTTCCTGAATATTATGGAACTCCTTCATCTACCTGCCAGAAGCAGGCTGTTGACACCACTTTGGGCAAGGCAGCAAGACAAGTATTGCACTTCCTGGCTCTGTCCTGCCCAGCTGAGGTCAGTGGGAGCTCTGCAGCTGCTTTCAGTGAAAGCAGAAAGAGGCTCAGCATTATTAAAGTCAAAGCCTTCTACAGGCTTCTAATGAACCTCAGCGTTGCTCTCAGCTCACTATCTCAGAGTGTTTTACCAACATTTACCACTTTACTCAATATTGTGTTTAAGGACTAGCAGTTTGAAAAGAGATGCAACAGATGGAGGCACTTTCCTAGCCCAGCTCACTGCAATCTGGTCAGGATGGCCTGGCAAGGAACAACCCCTCTTTGGCTCATGCAGCCCTGGAGAAGGGTTCCCAGTACTGACAGAAGAGCCATTTGTGACCTGGCCACTGGGAACTGGACTGGCATCCAAACCCCATGGCATCAGGGAAGACTGATTTTTAGTTATGGCAGTTGCTGACTGGTGAAAGCTGAACAAGGACTGAGGGAGGAAGGGTAGCACACTGCTACAAGTGAGCAGTTTTCAAGCCACCTTTGCCTACTGGTAACACCAGAAAGGTCCTTTCCTGTTGACATCAGCTCATATGGATCACTGGTACAAGCCCATTATCTAGAGGAGAAAACCTAGCAGAAAATACCCACGAACAAAAAATGAATAAATATCCAGCAGCAAGATTAATTCAATAAATCTAAACTATGGAACAGAAACTTTATCATTGGCTTTGCAACCCTGGTTACTAAGAGCAGGTCATACCTCCTGGCATCATGCTGGGGATGTACCTAAGCACATGCACCCTTCCTTGAGCAAGAAAACTTGGGAAAGCCCAGAGAAACCTCAGTGTGTAGCCATAGGACCCCCCAGTCCAGGTGATCCATGGAAAAAATGTTATGCTATTTGTCACTGACTGTCAGAGTCCATTCATCTTCAGAACCCTGATTCTTTCAAGCTCAAAATATTTCCACCTTCAGGGTGTAAAGCCTTCATGCAACATTGGGGGGAGAGCGGGGACAACACCACTTTTCCAACCTCTGCTGTGCAAACAGCTCACACTCTGGAGCACAGGATTTACTTATACCCATCTCAGCATGAATAATGCCAGACCTCAAGCAATCCATCTTTCAGACTGTGGCAGAATGAGCTGGTTCAATGACCTACTGGGGTAGCAATTGCCCCTTGATGGTTACAGAAACAGAAAGTCCTATCTGATCCATGCCCCAGAGATGATCTGAAATCTCCATGCTTGCCTGAGAGAAGACACAGAAGAATTACAGGCTTATGCCATCTGTGTTGGGGTCCTCACTCCTCATATATGCCCCATGGTGCAGAGAAACATGTCATGAGATATGACACTGGCTTCCTCCTGTCGAGCTGAATCTGTCTCCTTGGAAGCGACAACTCACAGTGACATGTCACAACCACAAGAAGATGCAAAACTACCAATATTGTAATGATATATAAGTCTCAAAAGACATCTTCACTCTTTTTGCTGGAAGCAACAAAGCTCAATGGAAAAAAAGCCCCCCAAAACACCCAAGGAGTCTCTCAGATTGTGGAGAAAGTAACAGCTCAGAAAAATGAACCCTGGGAAGATAGGAGTACTGGAGAGAGGTTTTTAAAATGACCCACAACAGGAAAAAAAATTAAAAAAAAAAAAAAATCACCAGGTTCTGACAGAGATCCTCATATTTCCTGAGTTTAGCTTTTGTGTCTTGTTAACTCCTTGTCAAAACAAGTTCTGTTTTGCTGCTGTCAGCACAGTGGGCTTAACGTAGCTTAAGAAAAACATCTCACATTATTCTTCATACTTCATATATCATCTCCAACAAGCCAGAGAGCAGAAAACAAGCTGCTACTGTGCAGCTGATTATTGGTGATCATGTACATGGGCAGGCCCTGCGACAGAAGAACACTGCGAGACTTTGCTGAGCTCTGATTTTAGCTCTGCAGAGTAACAACACAGGGGGAGCCTTTGACTCAGGGAAACGCCCAGACTGTCAACTACAGAAATAAAATGCAATGCTTTCAGCACTAACAACTTCATCAGAGAGCACCAGTCTGACAAGCCCCTTTTACATGGTACTCACTGTTAAAGAGCAACAAGGTTGTTGACCATACAAGGCATTTTCACGTGTAAAGGCTATTGGCAACTATTTGAAAGAAAAGTCAGAAGAATTGAGATGGAACAGACACTGAGAAAAAGTACTGCTATTAAAAATGTCAAATCAAAACCTGCCATTTGGTCTTTTCCTTTCTCAAACAGCTGGGCTGCTAATCTGTTAGAAGCAGCAAGTCACTTCACTCTTCAGATATCTTATTTTGGCCAAATCCATTTCTCTGGATGGTATCTGACTCCACACATACAGTAATTTAATACAGTTTCTGCCTTCAGTCACAGAATGTTAAATAGTTACTTATTTTTGTTTAATTGTAGAAAACCAGAACGTTCTCCTAACAGCATGTTAATAAAAATTTGTGGGATACATCCCTGAAATAATGCAGGTCAATTTTCCAAAGCATCAGCTATTTAACTTAGCAGAGTCCCAGAAGACATGAAGATGATTCCTGCTACCAAAGTATTTCAGCCAGTGTTTCACTGTGCATTGTTTTCTTTTGCATATCTACCCTGTGAAAATATCTCATCATCATTCTCCCCTGGTACTCAAGAGGGATCTTGTACTGCTCTCAGCAGTCAGCATTAAAGTCTTCATACTCTCTGCTGAGATTTGATGGTTCATTTCCTCTGCCCAGACTAACTTCAGCTTGTCAATATCGCCCTGCAGTTCTGTAAAAAAAGTACATGCAAAATATACTTATTTGTACTTAGAGCAGATAGTTCATCTTGAAATTTCCTTACACAGCAAGCCAGTGGTGATAAAACAGGTTTAAACTACAGATTATTATTAAACACTTCTTTTTCAAAGCTTCCATGCTAAATTCTTGGACTTTGCTGACAACATGCTTCTTTGTGAAGGACCTGAATGTAGCAGCAATGCTTATTTCTCATCACTTTTCACCAGACTGGGAGCTTAGCATGAAAAATTAAAAAATACAAGATCTGAGGTGTGGCTGAGAAGGGGAATTCTGTGTTTTTAAGTCCAGTCCGTACTACTGCTGGCACTCGTGCCCTGTAATTCATCAGCAGTGTCCTAGACAATTAATTTTTTCTCTCCCCTGTTCCAATGGGAAAGATGCTTCACACTCTCACTCTGATGGTCAGAAGCATTTCCTTATTTGCAGCCTCCATTTTTTGAGGACTAGATTGTACATTCTTATGCTCATATTTCCCTTCAGTTTAAATGAGGCAGCCCTTCCCCAGTACCTCTTCCTAGGATGCATTAGTAGATGGCTTCCACAGACCCATCAGACTTTTTTGATTGCTAGCTACATTGAGTCAAATTTTTAGCATTCTTACCAGACTGGGTCTCTCTTGGCCAATAATCTCAGGTGTTCTCATTTCCCAAGCCAAATTCAGGATGTGAGATGGGGTAGTGGAACAGAGCTCAAACATGAACCTTAATCCTGTTGGATCTACCCTCTGGCTCCTCATTCCAATATCTACATAGAATTTCAGAACCACTTTTAAAAAACCCACTTTTTCCAGATGTTACAGATACCATCAAGAACCACTCTTTCCCTACAGAAGAAAAAGTTCTCTTTAAGATATACATTACTGGTGTTCCATTTACTGTGTGGTGACAAACAGGCAATGCAGGAATAGCCAAGCTGGCTTCACCATTGCAAATAATGGGGTGAGTCTCATTAAGACATACAAACTCTGAGCAGCCACCTCAGGACAGCATTGATCTGCCTGCACAGGCAGCACAGCACAGTCTGTTGTCAGGGTATCCTCATTAAACCCCCTTGTCACTTCACTAGACAGAGGTGATGTGAGCTCCCTGTCCTTCACACATGCTTGCTTCACCTCTTCTTTCACCCAGGCATTCATTAGGCCACAGAGTGGAGAAGCTGTTTCTTGTAGGATCCAGCATATATACCTCACCTTCCTGTTGCAGAGTTTTTCATCTTATGTCACATCACTTAGGGAATTTGGCTATGAAATTGTTAACTGCATCATGCTAAAAACTGTCAAACTGCAAAATCCCACTGGGCAACTGCTGTACACCCTTATCTCTATGCAGCCAGGCTCTGCCATCTTGCTGGCTTGAAAGAAGTATTAATTTTCCCATGCAGAATATGGAGCTGGATTCAATTTCTATTCCTGCACCTTTCTTCTCACTCATTCTACCACCGCTATTCTCCCCCCTTTCCTTTGTAGCCACATGCCTATGGCAGGAGCAGCATCCTGGCAGACCCCTGAGGCCTTCCAGTCCAAAGCTTTCCTGAAGCCACAAAAAGTTTCAGCAGCTTACACTGGAGTAGGGCATGGAGTCAGGACTACTGCTGCTGATTGTGGTATCTTCCTTTCCCTTAAAACAAGCTGCCTCAGTGCTAAAACCTGACTCATGAGCTGACCCAGCCTCGCTGCTGCACTCCAGATTAGAAACAGAGAGGGATCCTGAGCAGCCAGCAGGGATGGACATGAGCAGGCACCTCACTGGCAGCCCTGTGCTCCAAGACACTTTGCCGGCAGTAACAGCAAGGACTCAGTGCTCCATTTCCTGCCCACCAGCAAAGCTGGTACCAGACAGTAACAGAGCAATGCCTGTGTCATCTTGCTGTAGCACAACATCCTGGCAATTCAGCATGCTACACCAAACAGCAAAGATATTTTGCAATTAAGAGCTGCATGACAGGAAGCAGAAAGTTCGCACCTGCCACTGAGCCTTTCAGGCCAAACTGAAATAACCCACTTGGATTTAATCTCTTCTTCCTAAAGACAAAGACACAACTCATATGTTTCCATTCTGTTGATGACAGACAGATGATCTTGTCAGAAAGCCAAAGTCTTAAGTACTAAATTCCTGATTCCTGTTCCTAATTCTGTCACACACTGTCTTAGTCAAGTCATCCCATTGCTGTTGCTCAGCTTTCCCACCAAAGAAGAGGGGAGGGTTATACTTCACTGGGCCCTACTGAGCACAATTCATGCACTCTGGAATCCATCACTCCTACCACAGAGTAGCTTGTTTTTAACAGAGGAAGGAAGGTATTGTTATTTATACACATGCACAGAGAGTAACACCATCTGAGTAGTTGATCATACTGCAGGAGGCAGGAAAGAGCATAGGTACAGCACGAAAAGAAAACAGGAATGTCCTGAATGTCTTCATCTAGATCAGAAATACAGCATCACTTCTCCCAGGCTTCAACTCCCTTCTCTTTCCCTGTCTCAAGCGTAGTCTATACCAAAAATCACACTGGTCTACATCTAGGGTCTTTCATTTCCACCCCAGTCTTTTCTTCCTCCCCTGATGTCCCTGCAGAGCTGTTCCAAGCATATGTATGGCACACTTTTTGCATCTATTCAGGCTATACTTAACATAAATATCAAGCTGGTCAGTACAGAAAACCAATGTGGCCAGTTCTTCTTAATGCAGCTTAAAAGGACCGTCCTAGCAAGGCCTGTGCTGCTAAACAGAGAGACTTGAGTTTTCATGCTAACTAGGGACGTATGGGTGCACCAATTAACAACCACTTTGAGACAAAGGAGGAAAGCCAGTGATGATAGTAAGTCATCAGATGGAATAAGCTGCCTTGCACTGAGCACCACCACCTCTTCAGGGATGTCAGGCTAAAATTTTGAATTTCAGTTTAGGAAGGTGAAAGAGAGATTGTGCAGTTTGCAAAAAGAACTGTATGTATGTATTCTACACGGAACAAAGGGACGCTGCTTCTGCAAGGAGTGGGAAGAGGAGGGAAGGGATGTTTTTAAAAGCCTTAATGCATAGAAAAGCAGGATGGATAATGGTGAGTTCCTTGTGTCTCTCAAATCCCTAGGAGCTTGCTCATCTCAGGCACTATAAAATACTCATATGCAGGGGAGTAATTTTGTCCCTAATTTTATTATTTTTTTAATTGCACCATTACCATCTCCTGCCCACCTGGAACCAACTCCCTCCCCTCCCCTTGACAGGGAAGAGAGGAGACTGTGGCTGAGCTTTCAGTGCTGAGAATTTCAGCAACATCCTCCATGGACTAAGAAACAAAAACTCTGTGCAAGCCCAACCCAATCCCTTGCTACAGAAGGTTTTTGACAGATGTATGTGGAATAGCTCGCTGCCTGGGTTGAAGAAGGGATCTTATTTTATTTTCCTGCAAGCAAAACTGAGAGCTGCTAAACAAGCAAAAATTAGAACCACTTTTATTTCAGACAATGCTGGTGTCCAGGAACTGGGCAGTGTCCAGTGTTTTCTGATGACTTCTTACCTGATCCAGGAGGACAATGGTGGCAAACTCTTCATTTTCCAATGTTAAACATATTTTTTACAGCACAGTTTTGTGTTTCCGCCAGCTCAAATCTGTGCTTCTATCAATGCTGGCAGCAGTGCCAATTGCTCGGTATCACTGCTCTTGAGGGCTTTTTAGATCTCAACTGCTTTCAAATTACACTAGATATAAAATAATGCCCACCTGCACCCTAAACATTCATTGCCAAAACCATACCTCCCAGTCAATGGGACTCAAACAGGTAGTGGCCATCAAGGCTGGTCTCCTCTAAGCTCTGCCACTGTCACTGTGCCACCCTTCCCCTCCTAGCTTCACCCAACACATCTACTTGAAAGGAGCTTGCATTTTGGTTGGACACACTCTACGCTTCCACACTGTAAGGACAAATGGTTTTACTTCTGTCAACTGCTCTACAACGACTTGCTGCCACGCTACAGAAATTCCAACAATCCTGAAGTCATTTTACTGCCTCTTGCAGACTTCAGTTCATTGCCTTAATGGGAAAGCAACACTGTTTGGGGTATCCACAACAGCAAATGATAGCGGGATGCATCTGAGCTCTGTAATGTGCTTGTTAGACCTTGTTTTCTCTTTCCAGGAGCAGCATAATCCAATGAGTTGTATTTCTACTCCAGATTTGGAGTCTAGCTGGCAGAAAAAAGCCAGGTCATGAGACATGTGAATTCCACCACCAGCTGACCCTTAGTCCACCCGGGGACATTTGCAGAACAAAATCTCAGGAGAGTTTATTGTTGCCATTTCTAACCTAAAAGCAAACAGCCAGCACAGACTCACTTCTGGTAGCTCCACCCAAAGAAAGATGGAATTTCAGACGTTTCATTGCAGGCTACATAGGCTGCCTCAGCTCTCCACAAGCTTTAGGATAGTGAAAACATGGATGTCTGTGCCATTTGTGAAGGGAGATACAGAACAAAGGGCAAGTTAAATTGCAGTTCTAACACAGAAAGCTCTGCAGAACTGTAATTCCACGTGGTGGTCTCTGGGTTTTGAGTGGTCTCTACAGCTGACCCAGAAGGCACCAGGTGACAGGATGAAAACAGGCAGATACATAACATTTCTTACAGGAAAAAAGATTCCCATTGTCACCACCATAACACTTTACCAATCAGCAATATCAGACAGGAACGAATGCCAGGAATTCCTGGCCTACATTCCTACTCCTGCTGCAAAAATCCACTGGTAAAGAACACAAATCCAAGGCACCCTCCTGGGACAGAGATGGCACTGGAATGGGCACAGCTTGCTTTTGTGGATGGGAAACCAACATGTCTGCATATCCACTTCCTACACTTGAGTGCCAGGGTCTGATACGTGCAGACAAATACCTGCACAGGCATTTTCAAAGTATTTTTAAAACTCAAGTGTTTGTGCAGCTGTGATCAACCAAAGTAGAAGCATGGCATGGCCATGTGATTGCAAACAGTGAAGTTTCTGTGGCTTGGCAAATTACTGTGTGTCCACTGGGCTGTAGCAGCACTCCCTTTTAATTCAACTCCAATGCAGAACAGGGCATTTTGGTTTAAATCACTGGAAGGCAGTAGTTTTTCATTTGGGTGGTTTAAACAAAGGCACTTCTCTGCTCAATAAGGATAACAGTGCCCAGTGGCCATGCCAGAGTTGAGCTCTTGTATCTTAACCACATACAATTATACAGTCTTGGAGTGTAAAATAACCTGTCCAGACTACAGGAAAGTACTGCCTACACAGGAAGCTGTTTTTTTCTGGGTGCAGCACTGTTGCAAACACCTATTCCTTAATTTGTTTCAAACCCTTAAACTGCCAGAATTTGAGTGTTACCACAATCCCTCCTTGTCTAAGACCTGGGTGCAGAGAAGGAGCCTGTAATTCACTCAGTAGCAGAAAATGCTTCAGACAATCCAGCTGCTGCTGCTGGATGTCCAAGTGTCAGCATCAGAGCCAAGCCATGGAGCTCTACAAGACCTTAAAACTTTGGCTTGCTCTAGGCTGTTACAAAAACCACCAACTGGAACAGTTTTACCCACTTTAAAGCAAGAAAATCCTACATTTATCTCAGTGGTCAATGCAAGTGCTGAGGAGTACTGCTAAATAATATTTATCAGCCTAGCTGAAGGTTTTATAACTCAGCTGTGTAAGTTCACATCACAGAGAACACCCCGATACAGCAAGCAGCCAGTCTGGGAGTATTCAACTTCCTCTTACACTATTTCATTTTTATTAGTTAGCAGACACAAGTAAGAGTTTTGAGATGAGCTGACTTGTGAACTGATCTGCTCATGTGTACATGTGTACAACAGAGCAAGGAGAGAATCAGACAATACTCCTGTAACCACACTGAGGCAGCTTGCCAGTGCCAGGAGCTTTTGTAAGCACAGAGGGGAGAGTATCAACACACTTAGGTCTGGAGAGGGAGAAACTGAAAAGTGAGGAGTTAAGTGTCTCTTCACCTTCCCCTGTAAGCAGAGCCATACAAATACACTGCCAGCCTGGCTGTGCTAGTTATAAAACATCATTGCAGATGAAAGAGGTGTGGGGTGACTTTACACATCATCAAAGCAGCAGCTGACTAGGAGAGCTGAGGGGCAGGATGGCTGTGGACCCTCTCTTTTGCCCTGTACAACCCAAGTGGCTGCTGCCAAAGCAGGGACAGGATATAAAGGCATGTGACTTCTGCTGGAAATAAGCATGTGGAGGGAAGACCTTTCCCAGAAGCTTTTATAATTACTATCTCAATTTTTTACTTTAGTACTTCTCGCAGCTGATCTCTGTCACTTGGCTGAGTCTCACCAGCTGCCTCACTGCCTGTAGCTCAGCATTTTTCTTACATCACCCATTGCAGGAATTACCCTGCATCACTCTTCTTGGGACTGCAAAATGCAGTTTTATCGTCACTGCCAAATAATCTTGAACCAAACTGCCAGCTGTGTGTGCTGCCCAGACTCCTCAGTTCCAGGGAAGAAAGACAATTTGATTTAATTCTATTCTCTCTCACCTCAAGCTAGTGCCCAATGAGAGTAACAGAACTCTAATTACAAATGATGGCTGAGCAAGTTAAACAATACCAGCCTGGTATTGTCTCTGCTTCCTCATCTTGCCTATTAAAAGGTGCAAACATGACTGCAGTCTTTCCAGTGGCTCCAGATAGCTGAATCACTGCAGTTAGGACATGACTGAGCCAGAAGGGATGGGGTGGGAACGCTTTTATTCCCACATCCTACTAGTGTTATGTAGCTGGGAGTGAGCTACCTACACCCAGCTGTGCAGATATGTATCTACAGCCTCTTCAGCAACCTGGCATACTCATTGAAAAGTTACAAAAAAATTACAATTACAGTTCAAAATTAGCAGAAATATAATAAGCACAGCAGTTGGCAGTTTTTTCTTCTACTAGAACTGTTTTCAGAATAGGCTGAAATGAACAACACACATGTAGGTCAGTGCTTGCCTAACAAGGCCAAGATCTCACCTGGGAACTTCAAGAGCTAAAGTAAAACCACCAACCCATTACCTTGGCTCTAGCCTGTGCTGTTGACCCCGCACCTTCCCTGACATCACTTCACAACTTAAAAAAAGCTATAAGGGGATTAAAAATATATATCTCTGAACCTCTAAATCCCATAGGCCCAGTCCTTCCTTCTAGTCCTCCCAGAAAACCAAGTCACTTGCTTGGGAACATATCACCAACAATGGGCACAGTGAGAAAGCAAAAGGCCCTGACCACAGTATCAGTCTCACTTTATAACTCAGCGCTGTCCCTGCAGGAACCAATTGCTGCAGCAGGGAGGCTGGAGGCAGCAGATAAGCCTTAGCTGGGTGATAGGGATCAGCTGCCCAGTTATCAAGGGAGTAGAAAAATCAAATAGATTTTGATTTAGTAGTTACAGCTTTTCATATATCCTGGGAAAAGAAAAGAGAAGGACCAGGGAGGGGTAAGGCGAGTTAGAAGTCTTTTTCCAGGGTGTTATAATGTCAGATCTTTTTAGCAGTGAATTTCTAGGTTAAGCAGTTACTGAGACATGTGGCTGCAGAGAACTGCAGTCAGCGCAGGCGTTTGTAGGAGGAAACTGAAAGCAGTGGAAGAAAGGCAAAGAATTGCACACACAGGGCTGCAAACCCTGCCTGAAGCAAGCAAGACAGTACAGCAAAGTTATTCCCAGCAGGCACAGAAGCAAAGAACAGCAGCATTGCACCTTCAGAGCGTCACTTCTCAGTGTTATAATTCATCTGTCCCATCTGAGGTAGGAAGTGAACTTAGTCCTTCTCTCAGATGTCACCCAAGCTTTGGGCTGCAATGCCAACTACAACATCCACTGCTCCACACCATGTGTCCAGCTCCACAACTCTGTGATGGGGCAGATCACCAGCAGTGGATCAGACCAACAAACATCAGCTGTGCTGTTTTAAGTCCAAAGGAAAGCAGGTGAAGAAGGTAACACACTGGATTTCAGTGCCAGCAATAAAACAGGCAGTGAGCAGCAACAGCCAGGCAGAGCTCAGTAGACAAAGTAGCAGAAGCAAAGATGAATCTTTGATTACATTAAATTTGACCTAGTAAAGTGTGACATTCAGGTACAATTCTGCTGTCACAGACATGCCTATGATAAGAGCTACATTTGTAAATCTCCAACTATTCATCCAAATATCAGCACTTCTGGCATAAGCTTCTAGTCAGAAGTTTTGGAAGGCACAGCCATTTCAGGGAAATCTTTCACACAGCATATAAAAAGTACTGTTTAACACATAATGCCTTGCAATTAGGCTTACAATCAAAAGCTATAGGAACTTAATTCAGAATTTTCCCCGCCATCATAGGATCAAGCGCATACAGAAAGCCAGGCCACTGGATCCATTCTTGGAGCACCTTGAAGGTGCCAGCAGGGCACCACGACTTCTGCTCTCAGCCCCCAGAGCCTGCTCAGCACCTGGGAACAGCTTCCAGCCCCTCTGGACAGTGCCAAGCACAAGTGGCACAAGGACCTGACTGAACCCAGATAGGCCCAAACAGGGAGACAGTGTTTCCATCACACTGCAAGTGAGACTCATGGAGTGACCCAAGCCACTCCTCACCCTCAAGGAGTTACACACTGTATTTGTGCCTCTGTAATCTGCTTCCCAGCTCCATCTCCATCCCTGTTAATTACTGTCACAGCAGGAGGGTTTCTGGCATTTCAGTGAATGGCCCTTCTTATTATGCAGGAAAACAGGCAGAAATAGCAGGCAGCACTACACACATGGAAACTTGTAAGAGATGCTCTCTTCTTCCTGCATGGCACAGTTCATTTGTTTCCCTTGGTTAAAGCAGGAGGAAAGATGAAAAGCTGCTCTAACAGGTAGGGAGCTCCCAGCCCCCAGGTCTCCAGCAAGTCTCCTGGGAGAGGCTGATGGGGCTGGGATGTACTGGCAGTACTAAATCCCAGCCCCACAGTGTCAGGCAGCTTAGCTCTGACATTTCTGGAACAAACTGTGCAGGACCACTGACTGCAAGTAATTTGGATTGAGCCTCACCCACCTTATTCCTAGAGGGTCTGCCAGAGGGCAGAAGGGAGGGTCTGGCAAGAGCTCCACATTACTGCAGTTATTCTAGATGCTTCTGTGGGAATCTGTAGTTCAATTTCAGACAGATCTGCTATTGAAGCAAGCCTTACCTCTGGTGTTGGCTGGGATCTTACATAAATTTGGATTTTGAAATAATTGGTCCCCCCTCAATCAGCTGAATGAGACCATCACACCCTTCTGCAAATAAATCTGCTCTTTTCAGTTAGGACCTGCTTCCTGGCTACCTTGCTGGACTCAGATTTTAAGCACTTCCAAGTGAACAAAACAGGCTATTTAAATGGGGGAAAAGATGTAAAAAGCACAGCTCGCTCTCTCCAGCTGATTGTCTTTGGAAACAGGACTGGAGGCTGCTGTCCCAGAAGACTGAGCTGCCCTTATCTCAGGCACTCTGTTAAAAGACTTGGAATCACTTATTAATTTAGTGAAAGCCCCTTAATTTTGATCTTTTGTCTGCATTAATTGATTTGCTATCAATAACCTGCATTGATTAGACCTCCAGGCCTGGCAGCCGCTGAAGATGAAGAGACAGAGACTCTCTTTCAGAGCAGGAGTTCAAAGCCTGAAATGATTAAAAAAGACAGGACCAAAACGGCTGATAACAAAAAGGTGTCATTCTTTTTCCATTCAAATATAAAACTCTGTGCAGTTAACTCTTCTGTACCTAAAAACACTCTCAGGTCTAAGGTATTTGTATAACCTAGAGCTAGCTATTAGATTAACTCCACTTTGCCATTTTAATTAAAATATTATGGATGCTCTTGAACACCTGGCAGAATGAGAACCAAGGGAAAATATTATCTGCTTCAGACACAAAGAGAGCTCAGGGAAAGCAACCTGACCCAGAGACTGGCTCAGGCAGTGCTCTCGGATCCCTTCCAGCAGACAGCATTGTAAAGAGTGGTTTGTGAAGTCAGATTTAATTTGCAGCAGATCTAAACCAAATGCAGCAGTGAAATTTAAGTCATCAGTTAAAATTTTGACAATAAAGTTTTGAAAGCTGAGAACGGCTTGCTAGTCCAAGATGCCAGGAAACCATTAACAAACCAGCTCCCTGTCAGAGACACAGCCCTGGGCTGCTCCCACCTCAGTATACCCCCTGCATGAGCTACAGCAGGGGCAGGAGCTCTGAATGTTCACATACATTGTTCCTCTACCAAGAAAAACAAAGGTTCTGGCTAGGGAGAGCTCTCAGGCCTCCTAGGACAGGCTGCTTTGGGACAGACACTAAACACACAGAGAGAGCACCTGAGCTACCCTGTGTGCATCCAGGGGGAAAAAAAAACCTCACAGCCCATGCACACATCCAAGGATCCACAGTCTCAGCTGGCTTTGTCTGCTTCAGACTCCAAATCTCCAGTAATAGCTTTCTAAACAGCACAAGACCAGATATTCACTTCAGCCCAGCATCTGAATTAATCCAGGGGCCCCTGTCCACCAAGACACTAAACTGCTGTCTGAAACATCCAAGTACCTTAAGAGCAAGGCAGCATAGCAAGCTCTTTTTTCATCCAAGCTGTGTCAAGAGCTCTGGCCACCCTCCAGCTGTGACACTACAAACCTTAACAGCACACCTTCCTACACCTGCAGATCTCCCTGTCAGCACGCACTTCACTAGAAAAAAATAATGTAATTCCTCTTATAGTTTGTTTGGTGGCAGCACAGAGCGAGCATCAGGTACAGCACAAAGTAACTGACAGTTCCTGCCCTGCAGAGCAAGATTATCAGCTGCTGGTCCCCAAGAATCTGCTTGGACCACTCCCCCAGCATCCTACCCAAATGCAACAGAATTCTAACTCATGGCTCAAACACACCCTGTGCTCTCAGAGCAGCACAGCCAGCTCACATCGCAGCACTTCTGCACTGGGACACTGACATAAACACAAATTGTACTGAGCTTCTGCATTTCTGCTCTGACACACAGCTACCAGGACTCAAAATCTCTTCCTGTGCATCTCTGCCAGCTCTTCCTTGTGTGAATGTTTTTAATATCATTCCTCTTTAACATCCCTCCTCTCTTTTTCTTCCTTCCCTCCCTGCATACATTACACGTGGGTGCTAAATACCCCTGCAGCTGCAGTCACTCTTCACAAGCTGCTGTCCTTCCCTCCTCAGGGGTCTCATGTTTACTGCACAGGTCCTGTACATGTCCAGAAATCCCTGAAAAATGGGACACTCCTAACTTCTAGCTATACAAAATTTCTGGGAGAACAAGCAATGTGTTGGCACCCATGCTCTGGTCTCACACTGCAAGGAGGAGTGAGTTCCTGAGCCCTCAGGATCACAAACAGCTCTGGATATGTCCAAGCACTGCCACACCTGTGTCTGCTGGGAAGGAACCATCTTACACATCACAGGAGAAATAGCCCACTGAAATTAAAGATCCTGTATTTTCTGGAAGTCCTCTCCTTTTGTATGGAAAGGCTTTGTCAGCCTTTGTCCTCCACAGATTAAATGTGAATAATGATTGGGACAGTTGAGCACTGGAATAGATCGCCTTGGGAAATTGTAGAGTCTCCCATCATCTGAATTTTTTTGATCAGCCTAAACAGTCATCTGTCAAAAATGGTCTAAGTATTAAAAAACTCTGCCTTGGGGAACAGAGGGAAAGGAAGAAATGACCTCATAAGCTTTATTTTCTATTTCTGTAATTTAAATATAACTTCTGGGGACTACAGAAACTCTACTGGCCCCCTCAGCTGGGCACAGCACACCTTCTCCTATGGCTTTGTGTTTCATGCTCAAGAGTTACAGAATCTCTGTTCTGCAGTAAGGGTGGCCTGCTCCCTGCAATGGTCCAAGTGGTCCCTCCAAGTTAGTTTCCTACATTTGTAAAATGCAGAGGGATGGAAAGCACAGTACTGCAAATATCTCAAAATCTCTCTATTTTAGAAAGGAACTTTTATTCCTACTTTGAACACATGACTAGTAGATCAAAGTAACTGAAGGCTTTATCTGGTATCTCCCAGATACTAACACGGTGTACATACATCATGCTGATGTGCACAGGATAAGAACCGAGGGAGCCAAGTTTTTTCCCACCCACAAAGAACAAAAATAGGCTTTTATTCTGAATGACTTATTTTAAACTAAAAACCAGAAAGAACAAAAGCAAGGGCTCCAGGAAGTGGAGTCTGCACCCACATCTTATTTTAAGATGCAGCTTTGACTCTGTAGAAGTTTAAAGCTGCACTGCACAGAAAGCAGAATCAGATCAGTGATGTTATATAGCTCACTATTTCCAAATATCAATCTAGGATCTTAGAAGCAATAAAGATTCAATAACATTCAACAGTCTCCAGCTCTGAAAATGCAAAGATTAAAACTGTAACAATTAAGGACAGATACAGATATGCAATATACATTGCACAGATGTTTTATTTCCCTGCAATTATATATATGTCCTCCAAAATAAAACCCAACCTTCATTAACTCAGCATTACAGTGTTGTTGTATATTCCTGATGAAAAAGAATCAGTAAAAATGAAGGAAAGTATTCATCAAGATAGCATCAACATCCAGACTAATCACATACATATTCCACCAAATTAATTTCCGACATGTTCAGATGCTGGCTGTCCATGAGTAATTATTACAAAAGTATTTCCAATTTGCCTCTTCAGTCTCAGAAGATGTATTTAAAGTAAATATTTTTGTGCAAAATTGGTCGCACAGTTTTACACACCTACTGAAAACCAGCACACATACATCCTCTGGGGATACACACTTAATAATTTACAGAGACCACACAACCACGTGCAAACTTTACTAGGAAACAGAACTTCAGCATCAGTTAATGAGAAAAATCCCTGCTGAGGGCACACGCTCTGATGCAGATTGTTAATTCTGACCTCAGCACCTCAGGATTTCTGGCTGAGGGCCACAGGCAGAGCAGGGCCAGAACAGCTGTACATGAGCAGTGTGCACAGGGTGACTGGGATGTAAGGATATTCCCTTCTCAAACACAGGAACACACCCAGCACTGCCAATGTGCTGGCAGACACCAGTGACTGTGATCACAGCAGGCAAATGGAACTACGCAACATTTCCATTTTCTGATGTGCAAAAGCAAAAAGTGTTCAATTTCATCTTCAAACAATTTACTTATTGATTGATTCTCTCAACTGATATCTCAGAAATTCTCTCAGCTACCAAGGCAAAAAAATGTTAAATGGCTTTGTTCCTTGAAGCTTTTCCTAACCCAAGGCAGAAATTCAGGGGAAATAATTTCATTTGATAACAGCTGGTTCCCCTTTCCTGGTCCCCACCCAGTGCTTGGAGAATTTCTCACTCCAGCAACAACCTAACCCTTCACAGCATTCAGCTTAAATAGTGGTTTAGCTACAGACTCACAGGCAGAGCAGTAATACACCCTGTTTATTCTTCCCAGCCCACGAAGATATTTGGGTACCTCAGTTTACCTTGAGCTCCATAAAGAAGGTAGTCAGCTAAATACTGTATAGCTCAGAGCTTGCACTTAAAAAAAAAAGCTTTTTCCAATTTTGGCAAGTGACTGGAAAACAAGTTTTCCAGTTCTGATGAATAATCTGCTTTGAGTTAAAACCCACTGCTGAACTGCAGCTTCCCTCTTGCCTTAATATGCAGGGATAGACCAGTGGAGACTACATTTCAGCACACAAATTAGGAGAGGCAAGCTGTAGGTAGCAGGTGATGTATTGCTACTGCATCACCTTTTGTTTGATTAATGATTAGGAAGTAATTGCCCCTCTGGTCAAGAGATGAAATCTGACAGAGTCCTTGTGAAACAAACACGACATTTATATATTCCTCTAAAAGCTGTAAAATACTTCAGTCTCCAAGCACTGTCGTCCTAATAATATTTGAATATAGTTTGATCCAATCCCTGTGTACAGCTCATTAGGCACTGAATTATTTGGAATAAGAAACCCTTTCCTGTCATCCATGCCCAGATCTAACACAGATGCCCCACTAAGCAGATGCAAAATGCCACCGCAGTAAGAAGTGATAAAAAAGAAATTTGATTGGGTTAATGGAGTTACATATGGTGATGGTGTGGTCCTTGAGAACATTCCCCCCAGCCTGAGCTTCCTCTCGTATCAATCCTCTCCAGGGATTGAATGAACAGAAGCATGGACAGGGAAAAATTCAGATTTATTGCCAGAGGTGACATTTTTGGAAGAAAATACTATTAATCACAGTCACTGAGGCAAGATCAATAAAAAATTAATAAAGAACACATCCTGTAATGTGTACATATTCCAAGAAACACTGACAACCATACCAGCACCATGATACTAAAATAAACCAAATACTTTTCCTCCCCTGAGTTTTTCCTTTGGTGTCTTCATCCCGTGTAGCAGAGCTCAGGGTGAGGATGCTGCTGAGTGTCCCCTGTGACTGTGAGCACTGCTGCTCAGCTCCAGCAGATGCTGTGCTGTACACATGGGGCTTGGCACAGGAGCAGCAAAGAGGGAAAAATAATCCTGGCACTTTGCTGTGATAAGTGCTCAGACTTGAGGGAAGGGGGTGGATGAAGTGAGAAGACTACAGACTGTACAGTACTATACATTTCCATATTTGCTTCATTTCTTGACCACTCTGCAATTAACTCATGTTCCTGAGAGCTGTAGATCTTCCATGCGGCATGAGAAAAATATCTTTTCACTTGGATGCTCATGCCTTTTCTTGTAGGCATGAGGTCCTTTATAGGTAGGTCCTTTATAGGTAGGCCCATCTGTAGTGGGGCAAGAACAGTTTCCTTGGCTTGTCAAGAACACAAGAAGTGTTTCTTGTACAAAATCCCATCCCACTGGAGCATGAGAGAGGATATTGCTTATGACAGTGGCCTCCAGACTTTTAACTGCAGAGCCTGAGCAAAAAACAACCCTATTAAAACACAGCTCATCTGCTGTCCCCAAAAGTCTGGGGGAGAGTCTCCCAGATCAAACCTCCTGCCAGTCAGAATAATAAATTTCTGCACATGTTTATTTTAGGAAACAGCTAAACGCTGATACCAATCCAACAGCGCAGCCACAGCACTAGTTCTTAATTACAATAAATTCACTGGGGAGGAAAGGAGTCTGAGAAAACAATCCAGGTGAATTCCTAAAATGGCTCTGTTAAATCTTACCTATTTTTTAAGGGATATAACCATACCTGACCCTTTCATTAAAGCTCCAGTGTCTGGACTACATAACTAAACAGTAATTTAATTTAAAAGAAATGGCTAGAATAACTGCATTGAAAAGGAAACCAAGAAAAAGCCTGAGACTGTTGCGTGTCACTTACACCCTTTATAAGAAACTAAAGAAACTAAATGAGCTATCTCTTAAGTGTATACATTAGTACACACAAAATATCACAGACTTTAAGTCAGCACCTTGATTTCAGGAGACTTGGTTTATGATGTTTTGAAGCAGACACCTACTCTAGATTAATATTGCTATGAAACTCTTAATAATTTGTCTTCTGTTCTCAGGGCTCATTGCTGCCTGAAGAACAGCTTAACCTCTCTTGAGAGAATAGCCCCAAGTGGAGCAAAAGAAACTTGTTTTCAGATAAATTAAATTTTCTGGGCACAGAAACACCCACCAGTTACTCTCAGGGACCTAAGGTTCAAGATGGCGCTGGAATAAATGGCTTTCCTGCGCCTCTAAAAAGCTAACAATGACCATGCTTATTATTTACATCCAGAGTAGCTGTCATGCCTAATATTTCAGGAAACAGATTCTGCAGCTGTAATACAACTTGAGGAACACCCTATATTTCACTGATATGAGGTACTGTTACAGCTGAGCAATATACCTTTTTCTATACATCACATTCAGAGCTGGGAAATACTTTTTTTTGTTGTTTGCTGCAAACATGCTTTTTCTTATCTATAAAAATAGACATAATAATGATGCTTTATACAGCTCTTGAATCTCACAGCCCTTTCAGGGAACTCAGCATCTGTGTCGTGGAGCTGAAACAGTACCAGCACCTCCACAAATCAACCCGTGAGTAGAAGATAAAACACTCGTGGGGGAGCCAAGACTACAACTTAGAGCTCTTTCCTGCTAGGGCGCCCAACACTGTGAAACACTTATTTTCTATAATTACAGAGGTGCTAGTTATCACAACTTTAGAAGCGTGGTGATATGAGGCAAATAGGATACAACTGTGCAGAACATTCTGAACTGATAAAGAACGTTATAAATGTGGCAAGCACTGGAGTTTTATGGATAGTTTTTTCACTTCAACCAGGGTATGGGGCAGATATTTTGCCAGAATAACGCTTTTAGTATTAACTAGAACCTTCTATTCCTAGGAGACATATTAGGTTAAAGCACTCCTCTCTTAGCAAAGCAC